>MNCI01012770.1:88154-104701 GCA_015680685.1 Gnetum montanum
CTATCAGCAATGGAATATATGAACCCAGCCTTAAGAAGTTGTTCTATTTCTTCTTTTACTATTTGCTTCAATTTTGGGTTCAATCGCCTCTATGGCTATTTTCGAGGTTTCATGGAGGGGTCCATGTAAATCCTATGCTGGCATATCCTAGGATCTATTCTAGTTAACTCAGGGTATGACCAGGCAAAGGCTTTTGACCACTTGTTTATCACTTTCAGTAGTCTTTCTTTTTGTTTGGGAACAAGTCTTTCGTTGATGATCACCAGTTTTCCATTTTCGAGGGTCATATACTCCAGATCGATGGGCAGTGGTTTCAAATCTAGGGGCTCTTGTTTAAATCTCTCAAGAATGTCCAACTTCCCCCAATGGATGTTTTCAAGGTTAAGGCTTGAAAGTTGGTAACGAACTTTCTCCAGTGTATCTATGCTTTCAATGTAAGCACTAGTTATTCCCTTAATTAGTTCCATGCATGTTAGTGAGTTGCTCTCTTGATTAGCCATCAGCCATTGTGTGTCTTCTTGTCATGTGGCTGTAGCATACAGGAACTTTTGTATATTAATGTCTTGTGCACACTGATTGCATGTAGGCAATGCTAAACTTTGCATAACCCATGATCTCTACATGCAATGGCACCCTATGTCACTGTATGTGATGCATGGAACTTTCTTCTTCTCAATCTTTCCAAAAGTGTTCTTCTTGGATATTTCCAGAGAAAGATCACGGATTCCTAGGCATGCATCTATAGTACTTAGCCATGCTCTTCCCATTATTATTGGGAAGTCCTCTTTACCATTGTTTACTTGTATCACTAGGAAATCAGCTGGATACGACCACCCACACATAGTGGTAATGATGTCCTCCACCAATCCCAAGGGGACAGTGATGGACTGGTCAACCAGCTCTAGTCGAATGTTACTCTTCCTTAATGGAGGCAGGTTCCAAGCTTTGTACATCTCTTGTGATATTAGGTTGACTCCGAAACTTGAGTCCAAAAGAGCTTTACATGGTTCATTCCCAATGAATTGAAGATAGATTATAGGGCTTCCAGGATCAAAGAATTTCCTAGGAAGATGGCCTACCTTAATCCAATTAGTAACAACATGTGTTAACATAACCGTGTGTGTTAAGCTCAATTTTTGGGTTGAAGAGGGCTTTGAAGCCTTATTTGATAGGGAGGTGTTCATATGTTCAGCCACTTGTGATGGTTAGGGCTTGGTTGGACTATTGGTTCTAAAGAAAGGTCTTTTCTTCATAAGGTTTTCAGAAACAACTACGGGTTAAGGATTCAAAACCCTTATGACATTGCATTGCTACGGTTGAGTGGGGAGTTCCCCTTGCATTGCTGGAGTGGGTGGTAATGGAGCTATCAGTGTGAGAGTTGTGGATGGGTTTGGAGGATGGTATGTCTATGGGTTGTCTCCCCTAGGAGAAGGAGTCCTATAATACTCCCAAGCTTGGTAGTGATGTTGTGGTGTCACGTGACTACCAGAGTCACATGGAGAGATTAGCTACTACACGTAATAGCCATATGGATCTAGTTGCTGGTAAGAATATTGTTGCCTTGGTGGTGGCATCCCCCATGACTGTGGGTATTACCATTGTTGGTGTCGCTCAATAGGTTGTGGTGGAGTTCCACTTGGATAATATGTTGAATGTTGGTGGAACTGCCTTGGGTTACCTTGGGGATAAGGTAACTGTCGGGGTGCTTGCCGTTTGTTAAGTCGTCAGTTGAGTCCATACACCCCAGACTCTTGTAGATGTGAGATTACTGGGAAACATCCCTTAGGATGGTCGTATTGGCATATCTCACATCCATTGTCATTGTCTGTATAAGAATCCACAACCTCTTCAGTGATGGCCATTTTACCCTTACCTTTGTTACATGCATTGTCCATGTCCCTCTTTTTATTTTTGTCATAGTCACTACCTCGCTCCTTAGAATCCTCTACGATTTTAAGAACAGTTTCAAATCTACTATCTAGGGACCCCGAATTTGGTCTACCTTTGTCAACACTTCTGTTGTTAATTTTTGGAGTGGCAAGATTTTCCTATTCACCATCTCTTCGAGTGGTGACTCTTCCTCCTCACAGAATCTCACTCCCCTTTTTTGGAGGGAAGGATCTCGGTTGTACTCTTCTGCACTTTCTCTCTTACGTAGCTCCCCTTCTTCCTTGGCTACTTACTCCAGTAATCTAGGGACTTGATGGAACCTACACTCTAATAATCTCCCTTGGGCATACGTTCCAAGGGTTCTCCTTGTTTCATGCCTAAGTCCATCTATGATATGGCGTAGTTGATCCCGCTGCGAATAACCATTGCCCGAGCAATGATGTAATAGTGCATAATAACGGGCCATGGAAGCATCTAAGGGTTCATGATTCCTCTACTTCCATCCTTGGATTTTCTTTTGCAGGTTAGACACTTGGGAGTACATTTGGTACTTATCATTAAACAATTCTAGCATCGTACTCTACCTCTGAATGGATTCTGGTTCTAAGGACCGGTACCAGCTTTCCGCTTCTTTTACTAGTGTCCTTGGGAACAACTTTAGTTTTTTCCATTTTGTTCTTGATGTTTTGCAATGCACATGCATCGTGAAATTCATGTAAGTGGTTTTGAGGATCAGTGCTGTATCTCCTCTCAAATTGTGGGATATTATTCATGTCTAACCTCTTGATCCTACTATCTTTTTGGTGCCTTGTGGGAACTCTTATGGCCTCCGTTATGTCCAACATGTTTCTGGTTACGAGTAGGGGTTCTTCGTGGTCATCTTGTTCATAGCATCTATGATGTCTACATGGTTCCCTACTCTTCCTTCTTCTATGTTGTGACTTCCTAGAGTGCCCTCATCCTCGTTCTCAACTCTCTCGTCAAGGTTTCTCACTCTGTTTCCCTTTATCCTCACGGTTAGGTTCCTTATGACTGCATCCTGACACTAAAGGAGAGGTTGAATGTGTCAATGAAGGTGAAGAAGAAGGTGAACCATCGCCATGATGATGTTTTCTACTTCTCTTCGGTGGTCTTGGCCTCGATCGTGATTATGATTAGAATGCCCACCCTTATCATGTGTTTGTGTTCCCTCGTTGAACACTTGGTGTTCATGGGGATCAGCACTAGGGTTGTGAACCATGGAGTGGAGGTTCTAATACACCACCTCCTGACCATCATTAGGAGGGGGAACATCAATCGGTGGGAAACTTGTTAAAACCAGTTCACCATCCCCAATTTCGCTCAAAACGTGCGGGGCATTATGGGGCCATTTACCCTTCAAAGATGTGCAATAACTCTCCTATTGTAAGTCTCGTTGACGTTGCGCTTTTTTGGGATGATAGTCCCTTGTGTCATGATCGCCTACAACATATTCTACGTGTAAAAATGACATGTCTATTCGTGAGAGAGCATGAAGGATCATATTGGGGACTGATCGGTCTAGAGGCAACACTGTGTTACCCTCCAAGTCTCTCCAATGTAGTTGTTCATCTTGATGGAGAATAAAGGTAAAGTCGGGTACATACTCATCATGATGAGTATATACTACCTAAAATTGTTGAGGAACTGGGGGATCTTGGTTACGTGTGTTATGCCGCTGACTGTCTCTTGTGTTAGTCCTAGGTGGTGAAGTGCTCTTGTGCGAAAAAGAAGACATTTTCGTCTTGTTCGGTGTGCGATTTACCATTGTTTTATCTTTCCTTTGATTAACCATAAGGGTTCATTCTAGCATCCCAACGATATGAATGATCTCCTATGTTCTACGTAGAGCACAAACAACTAAGTCCTCGACAACGACGCCAATGATGAGTGGCGAGGTACCCTTACACTCAACCATACAAATACAAGCATTTCACGTGCGATCCGGTCAAACTCCAAGGACTAAGTGCTTACGCGCCTTAATGGAACACTTAAGGTTAATCAATTGCTATCTTCCCAAACTTACTTGTATTGTCACGGTTGTATGGTTAAGTAAGCTTGAGGTATATGATTTTTATATCTTTTATCTTTTTAATGTCTGATGCTAATAAGGGAAGGTAAAGAGAACTAAGTGACTAACTTTCATTAGCTATTCACTAACTAAGTTCTAATTGTCCTAACACTAGTATCCATTCCCACTTTCCGCACACATCCTGNAATTAACTAGGAAAACATTTAAACATTCAACAATAATTAATGACTATTTAGCTTAGTCCACATGCTACAAGGTTTATCATAAAGTTCGTCTTTATTGCCATACACAAATGTGTGCTCAGGTACAATTTGCTTGAATAAAGATCCATTCACTTTAAGACTCCTACTACGGGCACATGGAAATTATTCTAACTCTAGAATGGTAAAATTCCAAGAGTTTAGCTAAGGGTCTAAGTCTAAGTGCCTAGAACAGGGAAAACTGCCTCTTATTTATAGAAATTGCGACAGGCCGCGATAGCGTGTACGCGATATCACGGCTCATCAACTATACTTGTGGAGTTTGATTATATGGTTAAATATAATTGAGGTACATGATTTTTATTATTTTATAATTTATTTTTCTATGATTAAGAACATGTTGAAACTTAATTTATGAACCAATGTAGCTAATCTAGTTGCTATTTAATAATTAACTACCCTAACATAAGTATCTGATTCCACTTTCCGTGCACATCCTAAACACATATAACGTTGCTGGGTTACCAAGTGTTAAGTGCTACTGGGATTATGAAATGTCATATGCATGCTCGAAGTAGTTGTACTTATGTGTTTACTTAATCGCTATTTAGCTTATCTTGCTTAATTACTTAATTAACTTAATTACCGAAGAACATTGAATAAATAACTAAAAACATTAAATGCATAAATAAGATATTTAAGCTAGCCAAGGTGCTGCAAGGTTTGCTCAAAAAGTTCATCTTTATTGTTGCACACACTGTCGTGCTTAGGTACAACACTGCTTGAATAAGATTCGTACACTTAATGACTCCTACTGTGGGCACTTTGGAAAATATTTTGGCTCTAGAGAAAAGAAACTACAAGAGCTTTGCTATGTTATCACAAAAACTATAGGGAAACTATGTGCCCAAGCACTATATTTATAGGTTGGCATATACCCCGTGATATCGGATATTTGACATTGCGTCTAGGGGCTTGATATTGGATACTTGACATTGCAGCTCCAATATTGGATATCCAACATTTTGGCTCTGATATTGGAACCCTAGTAAATGCGATTCATCAACAATGTACTATTCCCAAGGCTATGAGGTAACTAAAATCATCAAGTTGTTTGCATTATTCTAATCAATTCCTATTAGTTACGACAATGTTTGAAAATAGGATGTTTAGAAAAAATTTCAAAGCAAACATCCCTAGCCTTCATGACTAATGATCATAACTCTAGAAGTGTATAAGTTTTTAAAAAATTGAAACCAAAGGTCTAATTTAGAATATGGCTAAGAAATATTAATGGATATGGAAATAGAAAAGTAGGAAAAATTAATGAAAAAATAAAGAAATAGTTTCAAAAACATGCATAAATTCAAAGAAACTATCACTGATGTTCTAGAAGATGTGAAGGTTAGTTCAAAGCCATGATCAACAAGAGTTATGCAAGTGGCTCCTTCCCAAAGTAGGCTCTTACCATAATGCCTTTACATAACCACTTCTATAGATGTTTGTGGGCACCCAAGAAGTTAAATGTAGATCATGCCTTTGTTCCAAACAACACACAATTGTCATGGTTGGGATGTTGCATCATGAATGACAATATTATTAATAAAAAAATAAAAAAAATTCATAAAACATAAAGAAAATGACTTAAGTAAAGAGAAATATATAAAGAAATGAAAAACATATGAAGAATAAAAATTTTTTGGTAGAAATAGGAAGATGAAAAAAAATTGTAAAATAAAAAAGATGAAAAATACTTATTAGTTCTTGATCTAGGATGGGGCATCTTCCCCACAACTATGTGTAAAGGCGAGATAAGAGCTAATAAGTGGATTGGTTGGTTTCATGCATATTTTGAATGGTTTTGCACTCTTATTTCCAAGCCACTAGGTGTTTTTTGGTTTAGTGGCTACTGCATAGGTTGGTTTTTGCTCACACACTTTTTTCTAAACTTTATGGTGGGTTGGTATAGGGGTTGTGTTAATATTTCAAACTTTTGGTGCACAACTACATTATTTATCATTATTAGTGATGTATGGAGGTTTCTATCTCTCCATAATAATAGGTTCATCATTTCTAGCTTGTGTTGAAGTGGTGATAATTTTTTTCTTTTGCATATGATTAGGAGACATTGTTTTTGTGAGGAAGGGTGTTACACTAGATTGGCCTTGTGCGGGTTTCAATGCACCAGTAGGTCTACAATTTTTGTGCTTATGTAAGAAAACTACTTGAAAGAAAGGATATTTCCAAGGTTGTGGTTGAGATCTACTAGCGTTATCATTTCCATGTATGTTCATAGCACAAGTGACATTCTTTCGTTGATGTTGTGATGCCAAACCTTCTTGTGTTGTTGGTAATGACATGTGTTGGAGGGAAGTATAAGAGTATTGAGGATATGATGGAGGATGAGAGGTGTGAGGTGGTGATCCCACAGAAGATATTGCAGGTTAATGATATTTTGGAGAATAGTAGTAGTGATTTGAGGTAGAGGAAGTAGAACTAGTTGTGAAAATAGGTTGTTGAACATAATATCCATATTCGTCTAGCTGGCACTAAGGGTAGTGCTGGTTTGATGATGTCCTCTTCCACGCCTGTGGGTTTTGCCATTGTGGTTGATAGTAATTTTGAGGCTAATAAGAAGTCCCACTCGAATAGTACGATTGGTTGTAGGAATGTCTATAATTATGTTGTGAGTAAGGTAATTTCCTAGGCATTTGCTTTTGTATGAACTTGGGATTCAAAGAAAAGGTCTCATACTCATGTAGATGTAACATAATTAGGAAATAGCCCTTTGGATGGTCATATAGGTAGAAGTTACATCCATCATCCTCTTCTATGATTGAGTCTATAGCCTCTTATACAAACATTTTTCCTTTTTGTCAATAAGTGTTCTTACCTATTTCTTGGTTCTTTTTCCTCATCTTGTTTGATCACTTGATTCATTTTATGTTACTCCCTCCTCTATGGTTTTCACGTAAGTTGTAACTTTGTCATTCATCAACTCCCACATCTTATTTATCCATGCTTCAAGCTCATTGATAGACTTTTGTATTGGCAAGGTTTGTTCTAAAATCACCTCATCAAGAGCTACCTCTTTTTCCTTGTCATAGATATGGATCCTTTTCTTTTGAAGAGTTAGATCCCAGTTATATTCCTCTACATTCTCTCGTTTACATACCTCTCCTTCTTCTTTTGCCACCCACTCAATTAGGCTTTGTATTTGATGGGCTTTCTATTCGAATAACTGACCTTGGGAATAAATCCCAAGGGTCTCCCTTGTTTGATTATGGAGCCCATCTATGATGTGGAAAAGTTGCTCTTTTTAATAGAAATCATGGCTGGAAAGCCTATGTAGTAGCAAATAGTATCTATCCAAGACCACATCCATGGGTTCATGATTTTTTTACTTTCACCCTTGGATTTTTTTTCTCTAGTTAGACTCTCTCAGATAGGTTTGGTATTTTTCATTGAAGATTTTTAGCATTATGAACCATCAATGGATTGAATCTAGTTCCAATGATCTATACCAACTTTTAGCTTTGTCTACTAGTGTCCTAGAAAGAGCTTAAGCTTTTACCACTTATGTTCAATAGTTTGCAAGGCATAGGCATCATGGAAGGCTTGTAAGTGATATTTTGGAGCAAAATTATAGCCTCTCCTAAATTTAGGAATGTTGTCCATATCAAGCCATTTGATATGGTTGTTCCTTTATTGCCTTTGGGATATTTGAGCTACCTTCCTAATGTGTGTTAGGCCCCTAGTAGCCAATAAGGGTTCATCGATATCAAACATGTCATGGTGAGAATCTCTATTTTTATTTGTATGGTAGTGATGATCTTGTCCATGCTCACTTTAATGTCTTTAATTTTATCCTTGGGTTCAATTTCTATTTTCATCCAAACCTCATAGTGGAGCTCTATCTCTATACCTACATTCATCTTCATCAGAACTAGACATTGAAGAGAAAGAGGAAGATGAGGAACTAGGAGAATCACCACGACTCCTATATCTCCCCCATGGTTCCTTGATCTATCTTTTATAGGTTTAGAGGAGGTCCTAGGCCTTAAGTCCTTCCTTGTTCTAGGACTTACTCCATCTTCTCTAGGATTATTTGCATCATTTAAACATAGTCCTTACATGTAGTAAGGGTGTGAGCATATGAAACCCATGCTTGAGGTTGTTCACCTCAATTATCTTTAGCATAGAATTTATCGTTTCTCCTATTAGTGTTTTCATCATATGATGTGTTATTGGTCCTATGTAAAGAAGACATGGTTTTATTGTGTGTGACTTCAAATTTTAAAATTTTCTAAAAGATAACATATTAGTACCATTATAATGATCATGTAATTTAACTAATGTAGATAGCTAGAACCATCCTTGGCAGTGACACCAATGATGAGCGATGGGTACCCCCTATGCCCAACCATTTGAAATACAAGCATTCATGTGCAACCCGATTGAATTCCATGGATGGGACTAGTTGTACATCTAGATTGTTAAGCATTGATCATAGTTTGCAAACTTCCCACTTGGACTAGTGGTAGCTTTGTCATGTATGGTTTAGTCTAAAGTGAGGCATATGATGGTTGATGTTATTGTGGCTTTATGCTACTCCTAATAATAATAAAGAAATTAATTATTTAATATAATTAACAATAAGAAGATAAATGCTAAACTAGCCTATAGGTGATGAGTGTCTACTCCGAGCTTGTCATACATGCCCTGAACTCATGTATCCATTACTAGGATTACCAAGCATTATGCTACTAGGCAAACCAAGCAATAACACTACTAGGATTACCAAGCGAATACATGTTTACACTCAAAACTAGTTGTGATCATTCCACTAATTGATTAATATGAATGGAAATATAAATATTAGCTACATACATGAATTTAAAGTGCATTAAAGGAACTTTAATCTAAGTCAAAGTCTTAAAATGAATAGGAATTAATCTCAATCTTATTATTGTTTATGGAATGTGTCCAAGTACATTGCCACTCAAATAAGATGTTGTACAATTGGCTCAAATCCATACTGCAAGCACTCACTAACTATTCTCTAAGACTACAAAATAAAATTGTAAGGGTTTGGCTACTTTATTAACAATAGAATGCCAAATACATGGTGGGAGCATGCATATTTATAGGCAAAAACACAAACTACATTGACGTGTATGCATCAATGCATGCGTTTATGGGAACACATCAATAAGGCTGCATTGACACATACCTTTCGATGTAGCTGTGATATCTCATCTATGACATCACTGATGCAATGTAGCATCTATGTTGTAGCAGCCAACTAAGATGTATCAACAAGGATGCTACAACGTAGATGTGATGTAATATCTATGACATAGCATCTATGATATCTTAGCCAATTGATGCTTCATCAAACATCAAAAGTCAGATTAATGTTGTACATCAAAAAGCAAAATGATGTTGAAGATGAAGGCTAGAAACTACACTATCGATGAGACAGAATGTTGAATTTGGAATTGCTGAAGATGGCTTGAGCTAGAAAAATCCATAGAATGTACCTTAAACTTTGACTAATGTAGAGAAAATTAAAGGATAATCCATCAGTAAAAAACACAAGTTGCTAGGTACCTACAAGATAATTTAAATGAAGTGAGATAATAAGTGAGAAAGTCTAGGATATCATTAATAGACCTATGATGAAGTGTTATGCCATAAAAGTGGGGTGTAGCTAGATCCCAAGAAGCATACAAAAATGTTAATAAAGCACTCCCTAATCCACTTACTTCTCTTAATCACATCCTTACTAGAGTAAAGCACAAACACTCATTTAGCCTTATTAATGTAGAGTATGAAAGGATAAGGGGATAGAGAAAGATAAGAAGATAGTTGAAAGAGAAAACAAAAACTAATAAATAAATAAAAAGCATGCTAGAAACATCATCAATACACCAATTATGCAATGCTATGCCACAAAGTAGGATGTGGCTAGATCCCAAGAAGCACACAAAAATGTTAATAAAACATCCCCTAACCAACTTAATTTTCTCAATTACATCCTTACCAGAGTCAAGTAGAGACACTTATTTAGCCTTACTAATGTTGAGCATGAAAAGAAAAAGAGATAGAAAAAGATAGGAAGATAGATGAAAACTAAAATAAAAAATAATAAAACAAGGAAAAAGCATGCTAGGGACATTGCCAATACACCAATGGTGGGATGTTGTGTCGCAAAAGTGGAACCCAACTAGATCCCTAAAACTGACCTCTCCCTTACCTCACTCATATAAATATTCACACTTCTTATGTCACTCTGCACTCAACACTCCCTTATTGGAGTAAGACAGAGACACTTGTTTGGCCTCATTAATGCTAAATATAGAGAGGAACGGAAATATATTAGGAGAGGGGATAAGAGGAAGAAGAAACAAATATAGTACAAAAGAGTAGAAGTTATTAGCATACAAAAATAGAGATCAAAAAAGAAGAGGGAGAAAAGAGAATATCACCTATACATGTGTCATGAGGATAGTGCTATGCCATAGAAGTGGGGCATGGTAAAATCCTACATACTATATGGCTGAAAAGAATGTCATATATATTGTTGAAGTAATTCTTCCATGTCTCACTAAAAAATACACTTAGTCACATCCTGATATAAAGTAATGAGATATATGATCACTCAAAAATCTTACTGATTGTGTCGGGTAGATTGAGCACAATAAGATAGATAGCATAGGAAAGTATGAAGAAAATAGCTAGAGAAATAGTAGAATATGAGATAGAGAGGAAAATTAGTAAGAAAAATAAAATATAATAGAGTTTAGAAAAAAACCTATTATCTTGATGTAGTACATATCTCATCGTAGTATAAAAGAGCTAATGAAAAATAAAATGCCACTAGGAGAATACACATTTGGTCTTAAACGGTTAACAGGTTGAGTGTTATAAATTGGATACATGTAGTAGCTCTTTAAAAAGCTTATGTTAATAGGACCTAGAAACTAATATTCTTCTAGATCAGATAGAATATAGAAATCTTTTTATAGAGATGGAACCACTAGAAAAGGACCCTGTTAACTAGGGGAAGAACTTTGTATCTCTAAAGTTTGGAAAATGGCAAAGGACTATATTGCCTTCATGAATCTCTCTGATTTTGATATTTTTGGAATGACAACATTGGATGTTTGCTTGATATTCATTTAGATGTTAAAGAACATCTTTCTATTATTCTGTTAGGAGATCTAATTTACTACATCACATGTTTTTCTTATCTTGGTTTGAACATCGAATCATGAAGAGCAACATGGAAAGATAGGATACAAAGCTCAACTAGTAAGGTTACCTCAAAAACATAGGTTAGAAAAGATGGTGTAAAGCTAGTGGCCATACAAAAAGTAATATAGTAGACTCAAAGAGGTAAAGAGAAGTAATCTAATGTTGCTTCGGAGGTAAACTTCAGGCCTTCACTATGATAACACTTGGAGAATTTGATATCGGCATACAATATTGGTGATGGAGGCCTTTAACTTCAATGTCAAAGACCAAGGAAGAAGTGGCTTCCTTGATGTTATTTTTATGTGTCATTTGTGTTTGACATAGAGAGTCATATTTTTTTTTTGAAACATCTAGTATGAATAATATTAATAAATAATACACAACATCAAATGTTATGATGCTCAATAGTTGTATTGAGTTTACATAGTAACAAAAATTATTTTTGCATCATTTTTACTTAAGTATCATTATGTATCATAAGAGTTATGAAAACATTGTGGTAAGTCAATGTTGTAACATTACTTACCAACCAATGTTGCTAGCTAATAAAAATAAAAAAGAAATAAAAGCATGATTAAGTGTTAATATAAAATTTTAATGTTGGTCCTAACATGTGCTAGTAGACATCCACTAATTAGAAAAGATAGTAAAAAAATGGTAAAGGATTTCAAAGTTTATGTATCCAATGTTTGTATTAGCAATGAAATTTCTAGCAATTGAGTGAGAAGAGAAAAAGAAATCCTTCTTTTTGGGTGAGGATATGTTAAGTTTTTTAAAGCCTAAATCAATAAACTTGATGTTAGAGATAGAATCATCATTTACATCTACTAGGTTTGTTGTACTAACAAAATTTTTAGGAGAAGAAGAAACTATAGATTTACCTAGAGGTTCAGTTTTGATATTATCTAGTTTGCCACTAAATTGATAAGATCAAGCTTCTTGATCTAGGCAAGAGACACTTGGAATTTTTGTGTTAGATGAAATGAATATCTCATGGTTACAAAATGAGAAGAGAATCTCTTGATGTATAGGAGCTGATACTACATAGTGTTGAGCTAGCCAAGGGCATCCTAGTATTCCATTCACACCAAGACTTCCATGTATGACCATGAAGATAACTTTAGACTGTATAGAATCACTAACTATGAATGTAAACCTACTAGAATCTATAACTTCTACTTATGTACCATTAAAGGAAATTAGATTAGTCCAAGTTTCATTAAAAGTTACCTAATCATAGAGACTAATATGGTTGATAATATTCTAAGTGATCATGTTAGATTTGGTGCTATCATCAACATGTATTAGCAAAGTTGAAGCATCAGGTGATACTTTGATAGTAAGGTAGAGTGGTAGCTAATAGATATATCAAGTCTTCAAATTGATATTCTCATATTCTCATCACAGAAGTTCAAACTATCTTATCCATAATGAGGGACTTAAAGAAAGAATGATATAGCCTCTATCTAAGCAAGAATGTCACCTGTGACCACGATTCTCTTAAGAACACCATATAAAGTTGCATGATGCTCTTTAGAGATTTCCATGAGGTTATACAAGGATAAGTTAGTGCCTTTTCCAAGGATGATTATGATCATTTATTATAAGACATTATTATTCATAGGCTGAGATGCCCATGGGGCAAGTGCCATTGTGAGCAGTTGTATGCAATTAGACAAAGGTGGGAGGCTACTTAAAGAAGTATTCTCCTATTTTTGTTGAAAAGAAATTTGTTTTGATGTTTTAGAAGGTTGCTTCTATGCATTGGTAGCTTCTTTCTCCTTGTACTTGCTTGATTGTGACTCATTGGCTTGCTAGCTACACGTAAGGATTCTTACCTAAGGTGATAGAGAAGGGTGAGTAGATGTTTAAGATGTAGTAGATAAAGATGAAATAGGATGGGAATAGGAAAGATGGATGGGTTGAGCACTAAAAGTAGAATGATAGTATGAGATATAGTTGAGCTTTGGTTATTTGGAATAACATAGATGTAATAGGGAGATGAGTAAGAGTGATTTAGATTTGATGAGGTTGCAATATAATTAGACCAATGAATTACATAAGGTTTTTGAGGTTGCAATGGAGACTATCAATGATGCTTGTAATAATATCAGTGAATGATGTAAGGCTCCCTAGGTAGGTGTTAATACCTTTAAACCATCTCATGGAGCAGATTTTATTTTCCAAATTTATTTTTTATGATTGGAAAATCAGAATTAGGGCAAGAGCATAATAATAAATATATATAACTGGTGATGAGGAAAAATCAATGAAACAGCCTCAAAGTTTAAAAAGCAAGGTTGATGTCGTTGGCATACAAGCAACAAAATCAAATCTATCGGAAGTGTATAAACCTTACACTTTAGAGATCTTAATGGTAAGAAAAAGTCAGTTTTAAACGATTTAACAAGTTACGTGATGCACCGTTTGACATGGAAATATGCCCATTCTGCAAGCAAAGATTATTCAAAAATCAGATGCAGTGTTCTGGAACATGATTCTAATGGGCTTTGCACTAAATGGACAAACTAACGAGGCCACCAATGAGTTCAAGAAATACCTACGAAAAATTGGGTTCCTGAAATGCCGTGATTTCTAGATTAATGCAACGGAAGAATGGTACATGCCATTGTTACAGGATTGTCCGGTGCTGGTATATTAAGACGCCAAATTTGACCAGATTTTATGGATCCGTGGATCATTGTGGCTTCTATCAAACGGACACCGCACCTTCTCAATCTGTCCACTCTGGCAGTATCTGAGACCATGGCAAACCAAGAAGTGTTATTGTGGTCTATGTTTGCAGGAAAAGCTCCTCTGCTTGGTCTAGGCGGCAGGAATAGAGGGTGGCTACCACAAAGGGATTCAAGGCGTTGCCAGCCGTGTCACTGTCGTGGAAGGAAAAAACGATTTCCTTTGTGGATTTTTTGTGGAAGCTCCATGCATGATGAAGGGCTGCCAGGGCATTGCGGTAGTGTCTGTCTGCGGAAAGAAATAGCGCGCATGCAGAGGCATCAGGCAGCAAGTGGCGTGCTGAGTGTTGGTTATTCAAATGATGGCAATGGTAGTTCCTGATAAGGGTTCCACACATTCTTGATGGCGAAAAACCTGATGATTATCAAAAACAAAACCCTACCTCTGCTCCTGTACACACCGTTTGGATCCTCGCCTTAGAAGCCAAACCCTGCCGTTATCTTCATTCATTTGAATTCAAACAGGCGACGTTGGTAGCGTCACTAGAGCAACAGAAACCGACTAAACAAAAATAGCTGCGGCATTGACGGCATTGATGGCATTAACGACAAGCAAGGCACGGGTGAGAGTAGTAGCATTACGTGTTTGAGGGCAATGGCTGGAAAATGACGCCTGCCATGACCGGTTTGAGAAATCCATTGGCGGAAACGTTGGATTTTTTTTTTAAAAAAGAAAAATATATAATAATTCATCATCGGGAGTGTGATACGTAGCTGTTGTCGTGATATAAATTAACTTTTCATTTTTAAACGTCATATATTGTTTTACTCTCTAACCTTGCTAATGTGGTTAGCGCTTTGGTCATGCACCGACTAAATATTTGTGTCATTTGAAAAATTTGTATATAATGAGAAGTTATTGATGGATGGGAGACTTGCCAGCATGTGGGGGGTGCTGTTGGTAGTTGGGGGAGCATTGAAGAATGGTTTGCTAAAAGATATCAATTCAGCTACTTTGTTTTAATCTAATGAGTTCATTTTTTTTTATTTTGTTTTAGTTGGTTAGTTAATAATTTAGGTAGTATCATGCTTGGCATTTTAATTTTGGGATTTTTCCTAGGTTGTTTTTATAGCTTTGTTTGTGCGCAATATTAGACTTCTCTTAAGATATTTCATAGAACAGCTGTTGTTGTTGAAGAGCAATTTAATTGTAATGTCTTAATGAAATTGCTTGTTTTTAGCATAGAGGATCTAGGAAAATCTTTGGTATTTTGAGATGATTGAAATAGATTCATTATTTTAAAGTGTATTACCTTGGTATTTCAATCTTAAAATTTCAAATTTTTAAAGGCTTTGTTGAATGCAATCTTTGACAACTATTTGCTAGCCAAAATAGAGACTCGTACTTTGTCATTTACACAACATTTTTGGTAGTATAATAAGATTGTCTTTATGCAATTACTTGTTGAGCTCAGAGGATTTGGATAGTTTATAGTCAGATTTAATTGGAATAGCTTTATTGTAAAGTGTTTCCTCATGTCAATTTATCTTATTTAAATATTTGAGATTTCATGCAAATCTACTTTCTTTTGTTTCTCTTTCTAAGTCCATCGAATCTTGCTCTATTTTTAGTTTTCTTGTGGAACTTTCTCTCTGGGGGAAATTAGAATTGTGCTCAAACATTTTTGTAAAATTTTATTTGTTACAAGTAATGTACTATAGGGACTATATTGACTAAGTGATTAAACAAAATAGGAACCTCTAACAACTCATAGTATTTAACAAAGATAGCTGAATCTCTTTTATGAAAGTTGATTATAGTTTTATACACAATCCAACCATTTCAACATTTGTAACAGCAAACACATACTCATGCTTAGTTCATTTCATCATTGCTAAGTCTATTTGGAGGTATTTGGGCCTTGGTGTTGCTAGAGACCAGCTAGCATCTAAACCCTATTTGAAAAACACATTTGATCCCGTGACTTCCCAAGGTCATGAGACCAAGAGGCCCACAAACATTGGTGGTCCCTAATGGTCACCAATGGTTATTTTTGGTGCTAGAAGAAGGGCATGAACATTTGTTCCAGAGTTCATAAGTTAATAGCTTATCATATTTAAAAAGATCAATAGATCTAGCACACCAACAGTTCTTTTTGGTGCTACTACTTGAAAGAAAAGGTTTTTAAGTTTGGAACAAGTAGTGGAGTAAAAACTAGAAGGGTAAGGAGTTTACCTCTTCCATCAAGTTTATCAATAATTTTAGCTCACATAAATATTCAACATTATGGTCAAGCTTGTGAGTTCTTTGTAGCAAATTTAAAGGATATGTCTTAGATTTGGTATTCAAACGTACTAAGAAACAATATTCCAAGTTGGGATGATATGAAAAGCCTTTTCTTGGCCCAACTTAGTAATCCATTGGATCAACAACAATTGTACTATGGGCTACTA
>MNCI01012770.1:115104-137489 GCA_015680685.1 Gnetum montanum
TATGCACTCAACCCAAGACTTAACAGACGGCAAGCACCTTGAAGGTTACCTTATCCCCAAGGTAACCCAAGGCAGTTCCACCAACTGGTAACGTACTATCCAAGTGGAACTCCACCACAACCCATCAGATAGCATCAGCAGTGGCAATAGCCACAGTCATGGGGGATGCCACTGCCGACATACAATGGCTTCCATGAATATCAATAGCATGATTCCAAGAATATCAAATGAATAAAAGATAAAAAAAAAGATACATCAATTATAGAGATTCTAGTAAAATAAGAGTAACATCCTTCCTAGTAATCCTTATTCATTTCTTAATAGTGTTAGATTCTCTCATAGTCAAATAGGGATCCAAACCCAATAATATTTTGTAGCCTAATATGTGCTTTCCTCATATCAATTTTATTTTTCACATCATTTTAGAAATTAGATTTATTTCCCATGTTGTTGTTAAGTTATGTAGTATGTTGGTCAATATCTCCATGTTTTCATGTAACATATCATATGATATAACTTTGTATTTTAAAATTAAGAAGGAAGAAGAAGTGAAGTTAAGTTAAATATGGACCCTCCAATGCTACATGTTAAGCATCTCATCCTTGGGGTCACCCAAGGCCCCATGTGGTCATTCCTCTTGTGTTGGAATGACATGAAGTACATAGGTTCCATATCCTCATGAGTTAGAATCATAATTCTCCTCTCCTTGAGATTTAGTTTTGATAAGATGGGATCATTTATAGTCATATTAGAACTGATTGCACTCTTAAGAACCTCCTTACTTTTCTATATATTTCATGTATGGACTCTCCTCAAACTCCTTCCACTATAGCACATATGAAGAAAGCTTAAAGTAACAAAAGAGAAGAGTCTATCTCTATACCACTATTTCATTTTAGTTATTTTAGTTATTTCATTTACATTAGAAGTTTTACTTGTTTCACTAATTTCAAACTTGTTTTAATTTAATATCATTTATTCTTATTCAAGAGCAAAGAAAAAAGGAAGATATTATTAGATATCAATCTCCTTGGTACTTTTAGTGGTTATTTCTTGTTTTCTAGCAACTTGATGCAAGTCTTAGAGTTGATTCAAACTCAAGAAGAATACATCAACTAAAAGAAAATTCAAGCAAGTTCTACTAAAAATTTTATTCAAAAAGACCTACCTAAAGAATGATGATTCTTCATTTAGCATCAATGCTTTTTCAAGCCTCTTCTCTCTACTATAGTGTTCCTCTTACCTTACTTGCCTTGTGATTTTCTTGTGCACTTCACCTTGGAGCTAAAATCAACTACTTAGGGCTTCTTCTACATCATCACAAATTAACCATGATGCCAACATGCTAACACTCCATTAGAATTATTCCACTAGTGCATACCACAAGCTCATACAAACTTTCTTTGGAATTTCTCAACACCTAGCAATACATTCATGCCACAATCATAGCCTTTGCTAGATTACACCATGCCCATGCTAGTCTCATGTCCAAGTAAAAAATGAACTATCTAGCCTCCATCATGAGTTGCAATGAACTTTCACCTCATGTCGCTACTTTGCCTAACCTCTACTGATAATCTTAATCTACCTTCTACCCATTATGTTCTCATATCTTGGTCATTCTCAATGTCTTGCGTGACTTGCACCCTAGTTACATTTATCAATCACATGATTTTTTTTTTCATTTTTAGCTTCTATTGTGACTTTTGATGAGGTCAAAACATATTTGAAATAGCTCAAATTGAAGACTATGATCTATTAGAAACTCATGCTAAGTTCACATTAGGCCATAAAGACTAAGAGAACACAAGACTTTTGCTAATATGAGGCTTGATAGCTCTTGGGTGACTCTCTCTAATAGCAAAGAAAATCATTACGTTCTAATTTAGAAAAGCAACATAGATAATCTTTAGTACCTTCCCATAAGGTTGAAGCTTCTTCTTTATTTAGTCATGAACAAAACCCTCTTCAAAAGACTTCTAGGACATTACCTTGTTATTAAGTTCTATCTTTCTTAAATGCTTAACTCCTTAACATACAAACAAACATAAGATTCCTAACTTATGTAAGTTCAAGTCACTAATAAATTTATAGAAATTAGAAAATATATAATTAGATTAATGTAAGGAAGCTAGTGAAGTAAACCATAAATTCCCTTTACTTAATTGGTAAGGACCATTTTTATGATGTTCCCATTCGTAAATGGTACCATTACATAACAAAGATGGTATCTCTTCATAAAAAAAAATTATAATTATTGTAATAATACTTGAAAGAGCACATTGTAATAATGGCCATGTCTCTAGAGATGACCTTTGGAGGTTTAACCTAAGATATTAATACCT
Source organism: Gnetum montanum (assembly GCA_015680685.1). Taxonomy (NCBI): domain Eukaryota; kingdom Viridiplantae; phylum Streptophyta; class Gnetopsida; order Gnetales; family Gnetaceae; genus Gnetum; species Gnetum montanum. The sequence continues at coordinate 117,450 of MNCI01012770.1, forward strand.
AAGAATTAGAGGTTGTATCAACTTAAAGTTGTAGAGCCAGTAAAGGCAAGTAACAAATGCTAGGTGAAGTAGGACAAGAAGGTGACTAGCCATTCCTTTTGCTCAATTATAGGCCTAACCATGGTGGCAGTATTGGATTGTCTCTAATGGATAGATGTTAAAGGAAGATAATCCTAAGGAACCCTTAGAGCATGATCCAAATACACTATTCCACATTAATAAAGAATTATTTTCATTTTCCTTCAATATTTTCCTATTATTTTCTTTACGCATAATGTCAAATGTAACGTATATTTCATATTTTCTATGACATTTGAGAACATGATGTTACAATTTCCAAGAGATTGGTAGGAGAACTAATGCTCATTATATAAAAATAAGGTATTCTACCTCACTAACCTTCTCCTTCGAGTTAGATAAATCAAGCTTGATAATCGTTAGCACTTTTCTTTTATTAGTCATGCTTTTGAAAAATATGCTAACATTACACTCTAGACATTAAAACTATAAAAATATAGTAAATCTCTATATAGAAGTTTATTCAATCATTATCATTAAATTTAAGTTAACATAAAATTCTAATTTTTCCCATAAGTTAGTCTAATAAGGCTAAGTTGGCAAAATAAAGAATTTTAGTTTTGCAAAATCATGATTTTTATGTCTTTAAACCATATCCATTGTCTAGTGCTCATTAGAATGATTCCAACAATACTAATTTCATCCTGATTGGATTTACTATTACAAAGATATCAAGGTTTAAATTTTCTCATGCAATTTTTAAAAGTTTATCATGCAATTTTTTATAAGTAAGATTATATATAAATAAATATAATCTATTTACAAAATAAAAAATTAATTTAATTTAATTTTGGAGATGGAATTTAAACCCACCACCTTCACAATCCTAATCTAAACACTTAACAATGATTTATCTAATAATATAAACACCTACTTATGTTGGTTATAAGTTACAAGTATTCTATAAATGTATTTAAAAATATGTTACAAATTAAAAAATATTCTAAACCTTGAGGATTTCAATGATGGTTGGCTTGGCATCAACCAATCATACCATTTGATGCTACCTTGTTACATTATGTTGTAGCAAGATCACTTAGGTGCACCGCCCAACATTATGGCATAGGTTACGCTGTGGCACACAACCCATCATGCACAATGCACAACCATCCACATCATGTATGTAGCAAGCCATCCTATATCCTTTCAGCCATAACAACCATAAAATCCTTTTCTTGCTTGTTGCCACTACACCAAGCTACTACTTATCTAATGTTGCCATGATTTCCTTTGTATACCATCCTTACCTACTATCATTATGCTAGTTACTTGATGCTACTATGATTTTCCTTGTGCTACAAGGAAAAACTCATCATTGGATTGAGTTGATGCAATCCCATCAACACAATCACATTAATACATGGTTTGCTTCGTTGATGCGTATGCATCAACAAAGTGTCTCCTGTCAATTATATAAATGTGTGCACTAGCCACATTTATGGCATCCATTATTTAGTATCCTATCAAAGCTCTTGGATTTTGTTTATTTAATAGTTATAATGTTTTCTAAGTGCCCACAACAGGAGTGATAAGTATACGAATCTTTATTCAAACACTAATTAATACACATAAGTATGACCATTTCGAGCATACATTAACATTTGGTAATCCCAGTAGTGCTTAACGCTTGGTAACCCGGTAACATTGTAATGTGATTCATGATGTGTATGGTAAATGGGAACAGATGCTTATGTTAGGATTAGTTAAGACTTGAGTTAGTTATTAGATTAATTAAATATTTAATTATGTTACTATCTAGAACTTAGGTACTTTAAATACTAAATATAAAGTGATAAAAATCATATGCCTTAGTTACACTTAACCATACATTTGCACTTCACAAGTGAAACTAAGAAGACAACAATCACGTATGTTAGATTCACTTCCTAGACCTAGTGTAATTAGAGAGCTAAAGCCTACAAAATTTGACTGGATCACTTAGTGAATGCTAGTAATTCGTATGGTTGGACATAGGGACTACTTGTTGCTCATCATTAGCACCATTACAAAGGATTTTAGTTAGCTATGTGCACTATCTAGGACAATAGTGAAATCACTAAACAATCACTATAGTGGCATTAACATTTTATCCTTTTGGAAATATTAGTATTTTAAGTGACACACTCCTTCACAAAGGACCAATAATGCATCATATGATGAAAATGATAGGATCTATACTAAAGAAAGTTGGAGTGAATCACTAAACACATGGGTTTCATATGCTTATTTAAACTCTTACTACACTCAAAGACTATGTTCAACTAATGCAAAAAACTCTAGGGGGAATGGAACCAGTCCTAAAATAAGAAGTACCTCAAGGCTTGGGACCTCTTCTAAATTTAAAAAGGATAAATCAAATAATTTTTCATCACCTACAAAATGAATCTCATAAGAAAAGGAGCAATTCAAGAAAAACCTATTGCTCTAAAGACTACCTCCAAGGAAAAGGAGGTCAATGACCATGATGAGGGTAATGCAAAGGAGATTGCCCTTCTCACCAGGAAGCTTCAATGACTAATTGCTAGGAAGAACAAAGGGACATATCTGCAAAGATTCAATTAGCATAAAGGTAAAGAAATAGGTAAGAAATTTTTGAACTCTAACTTGGATTTTTCTTCTATAGAATGTTGGATGTGTGGAGGTAAAGGCCAAGTGGCCTCCAAATGTCCTAGTAAATTCAGGATGCAATACAAGGACAAATCCCTTGAGGAAGCAAAGAGACCAACTTCTATACAAGTTTGGATAATGGGAAAAAAAGTGAAGAAGAAGTGGAGGAAGATGCAAAAAAATTTCAACTCATTCACATGGCCCTCACTAATGGTGATTCATCAGACAATGAGCTAAATGACGATGAAAGGTATGATTTATTATGTAAAGAACTTTTGAATTTTTAAAATCTTTGTACTAAGTTAAATAAACAAGTTAAGTCTAAAGAACATGAAATATCTTTGTTAAATTTAACTATTCCTGATCTTGATAAACAACTATCAAACCTAAAGGCTAAGAACGAGAAGCTAACCTTATCTTTAGAACAAGACAAACTAGAAATTGTAGATGTTAAACTAATTAATGAATGATTAACAAAGGGAAAGGAGTCCCTTCAAATGGTACTTGGATAAGGAAGAAGCCCACAAGACAAAAGTGGACTTGGATGTTGCCATCAAGAAAAGGAACCTTCATCTCATCTAAAGGAACCATTAAGAAATAAGGGCTCTACATCAATGGAAGATTTTCTCCAATAGAAAACTCCTCAAAGGTTTGGTCCTTCTAGTTATTTTTCCAATAAGAGAATTAGATGTTATTATTGTATTAAGAGAGGGCATAAAAAAAGGGAGTGAAATTTAAATTTTTATCATATGAGTACATGGGCATATCACAAGACTCCTTGGTTTTATCAAAGTGCACCGAGAAAGGATTTTATAAAGGATTTTATGCAGGATCACAAAGAAGATTGGAAGTTAACCCAAAGAACCAAGGCTGTCAAAATGGAATGGAGAATTAAATAGGACCAAGGGCATTAGGAGACTTTCCTTTGTAAGAAGAAGTCATGCATTGGACATTCAGGAAGTTTGATTCAAAGGAGATTCCTCAAAAGAGGAAACACATTCCTTATCTCTTTAGACACCATCATCTTTCGATAGCATGATAGGTAGGTAGAGGTAAGTTTTCCCTTTTGTTTTCAAGGTTTAATTGAGACTATAAATCAATGGTAGCCTTCCAAAGCATCATTTTGACTTTTGAAGAAAGACACCTTTCCAAAGTAAAAGACATCTCTACCAAGACATCTTTGGCAAAACAAAGACGTCTTTCTGATTTTTTGTTTATTGTGGGAAAGACATCTACTTTTTTTTTTTACATGTAAAAAATATGTCTTTCTATCCAAAAAGACATTTCTTTTTTCATTTAAAGCCCTCAGTTACCCATGGTTATAAAAGACAAAACCCCCATTTTATCATATTCTTCCATAGAGACCCCATAGAGACAACTAGGGCTCCACCATTTACAACAATTTTGGTAAAGATGACCTCCAAGAAGGTTGGTACATCAAGAAATCCACCCAAGAAACATGCAGGAGGAAGTTCCAGCAATGTGCTACCTTCATACATGTCCTAATTTCAAAGTACAAGCACTTAGCATAGGTTTGAGGCTTTAAGAACCACCACCATTGTTTCATAGCATTCTCTTAATTTTTCTCTACATAGATAATAGGCTCTATTAGATTATTTTAAGCTTTTGCACTATACTATATTCATTTCCATGAATTCTCTTATGTCTAAAGTGTTGATTCAAGAATTCTACTATAACATTGTTATTTCTAATGCTATTGTGGGGGCTTTTACATCCACTATTGATGGGATAGTTGTTGAAGTATCTCCTCAAATTGTTAATACATTTCTAGGTATTTCCAATCTTGATGTCTTCTAGGTTCCTATAGAGTCTATGAATGACATTTACAAAAATGGTATTATGCCTATAGCTCATGATGAATTCTTTGATGTATTATTTGGGAGAGATATGTCTTTTGATCGAGGTCACATTAAGTGGAGCAAGATGACTCCAAATGCCTCCACCTTGTCACTTATTGTTTTGTATAATATAATGATGAAGGGAGGAAGTTGCAATTATCTACTACCAACCCAAGGCTATGTACTATATGGTTTTCTTACATGGTTACCATTAGATCTAGGGCACACTCTTTGCTAAGACATTCTAAGCCTCTATGCTAGGGAAAGAATCCTTGGGTACCCTTACCTCATCCACATGTTAATCCATAATAAGGGTGTACCTATTCCAAAGTTGCCTTTGTTTAAAGGTAAGTAAAGTCTCAGTGAGTACATGGAGAAGAGGAGTTCTTCTCATACAATAATTATAGGAACTTGCACCAAATCATCAAAACAAAAGGGGGCCTCACCATAATTGGGAAGATCAAATCTTCCAAAGCTCATATTACTTCCTCTCTAAAGAGGCTTTTTAGACCCATTGCTCAAACCATTGGGAAGCTTGAGAGGAACCTCTCTTACTTGTGTAAGATCTTAGATGAGGTTGGGATTCCTCCTCCCTCTGATAGATAGGTCTTTAAGGAAGTTACTACTCCTCCCATCTCTGATAGCGAGGAGGATCTCCTATTCCTCTATGCCATTCTTCAACAGTAAGCCCCTCTTGCACATACAACTTAGGAATGGAGTTAGATACTAAGCTAGAGGCATCCCCAACTAGTGTTCAAGGAGAGCACCATGCTTCCATGCAGTAGCCAAAGCACCATATTCCAGTTCCTCCTGCTTCTACTGATCCATCTCATGCTAATGCTCCTAGCTCTTTTGAGTAATGAGCTATGTAGAGCATCTTTGGGACCACATCTCAATGGATCCTAGTTCAACAACTGCCAACTCCATCAGCTCCATCAACTTCCTCTCGATTTCGAGTGAAGCTTTATCCTAGGTAGGCTCTAGTACAACAAGTTGAGTCCTTAGACCACATAGAGTTAACCAAAAAGCACACCATCTAGCCATAACCATCCACAAAAAGTTTTGCATCAAATTGGCCATAAGCATCTTGGGGTACAATAATCAATAGATTAATCACATATATGTAAAGTCCCAAAATCACATACATGAAAGCCACAAAATTTTGCATCCTTTTTGATCACCAAAAGAAGAGAACAAATAACTTACTAAGGTCTCAATCACTAACATAGGTAGGATCTTTAGATTTAGAATCCACCACTACTATAGATGGATGTTAAGTCTTCTTCTCATCATCATCACTGTTGGTGCTAGGACAGCTAGATTTCTAAGTATCTTCATTTTATTTTTCTTCTACCTTTTTTACTTGACTCACATCCTATTTATCCTCCACACTTATCCTAATCCCTAGCTACCATAGGACTTTATATGTCTTTATGATTTTCTTAGAATATTTTTTATGATAATTTTGTATATATATTGATATATATCTATAGGTTTGACCTTTTGGTTATGCTCAAAAAGGGGAAGAAGTATTATGCAAAGCTAACCCATTTTCTTAATTTTCGTATATTATCAAAAATGGGAAGATTATGAACCTTATGGTTTTAGTATGTCAAAACATGAAGACAAATGGAAAATAAGTTTGTTTTCTTATTTGTGTGATTGTTGTTCTTGCAAGATAAGAACTTAGATTGGGCAAGGCTATAGGTAAGAATTTAAGGATTCATCATGCAAAGGAAGATGAATAAAGACATCTCTAGGAAGCAGAAAACATCTTAGTAGATTTGGCATGAACTCAAAGAAAATTCAAAAAGACATCTTCAAAAATAGCAAGACATCTTTCCTGAACCAAAGATGTCTTTCATGAGATACAGATGTCTATAAAGAATGTAGAACAAATGCAAAAAGATGTCTTCCATTGAGCAAAGATGTCTTTGAGGATGGATACTTTAGTAAGATGTATTTCTAAAAACAAATAAGTATTCATAGATTTGAAGGCAAATTTAGAGAAACATCTCAAGCATAAGAAAGATGTCTCCCATGATCATTAATGATCATTAGCTAGCCATTGCACAAGTTTTGAGATGGATTTAGCAACACGGTAGCTATAAGAAGACTTGATGTGCATTGGAAAATTACAAGCATTGTTGTATTCATTTTACAACCATTTGTAATCATTAAATTCTCTATTGCTCCTCATTGTCATATCATTTTAGCTTTGTAAAGTGTGTTGTACCTAATTGTGCAAGGATTAGCAAATTGAGTTGCAATCATTCCTTGTCATTCTTGTTCTTGTTGCCCTAAGGGTTTGAGTTCCTTGATCTTGTTGAGATCCTATGGGATTGAGTTTTTGGTGTTGTGGTACAACACTCTAGTGCAGAGCTCAAGATTGTAAAGGTTGTGAAAGCCTTGAAACCACATTTCAAGCTTGATGGGACCTTACAGGGTTGAGTGATTGGTGCTATGGTACAACACTCTGAAGTGAGGCTTAAAGACTATATAAGATGTAGACCGTTCAACAACATTTTAAGAGCAACATAGTCCAGAGGTGTGCTTGCAATCTACCCTCTGAGTGTAGTTCCCAAGTTGGGAAACCATGTAAATTTGTGTGTGTGCTTTGTTTATTTAAGTTTTGATTTGGGGAACTTATTCATCATCCCCTCCCCCTTTCTAAGTTCAACAATCCACAACATTTGCCTATATGATCATCCAAAGGGCTATTGCCCAGTCATGTTACATCTACATGAATATTGGGCTTTTTATTTGAATCCCAAGTTTGTACAAAAGTAAATGCCTAGGAAATTATCTTTTTTACAAGGTAATTATAGATAGTCCTACAACTAACTATACTATCCTAATGGGACTTCTTATCAATCTCAAAACTACTATCAACTGCAATGGCAAACCCCACAATCATGGGGGAGGCCATCATCAAACCATCACTACCCTTACCACTAGTTAGACTCATATAGATATTATGTTCAACAACATGTTTCCCCAAGTAGTTTTACTTCCAATACATCAAATCACTACTACCATCCTCCTAAATATCATCAACCCACAGCATCTCTAGAGGGATCACCATCTCGCACCTCTTACCCTTTGATACACCCTCACTACTCTTATACTTCCTTCCATCATATACCACCAGCAACAATGCAGGAAGAATTAGTACCACAACATCAATGAAAGAATGCTACTTATGCTATGAACATACATGAAAATGATCATGTTAGTAGATCTCTACAAAAATCTAGAAAACATTTCTTCTTTAGGATGATTACCACTCATGTGAATAAGAGGTGTAGATCTACTAGCTCATCAAAACTAGCACACAATCCTACGCAATAGCCAAAAACTATCACCATCCCAACACAAAACATAAAAGATAAACCTATCATTGAGAAGAGACAGAGCATTCCATGCATTACTAGTAATAACAAAGGGTTTAGCTGTGGGCTAAAGGTTCAAAGTGTTCACTCAATTCCTACACCAGCCCACAACAAACATAAGGAACAAGAGTGTGTGCAAAAATGGGTTTACGAAATAGTTTCTAAATGAAAGAAAACCTAGTGGCTCACAAATGAGAATATCAAACTATTCAAACAATGCATGGAATCATATAACTCAATTAGTAGTTCTTGTCCTGACCATGAACTTAGTCATGGGGGATATGCCCCATTTTGAATCAAGAACTAATAAGTGTTTTTCATAGTTTTTATTTTACATCATCTATATTACATTTTTCTCTTTCTTAAATATTTTATAATTTCTTCTATATCTTACTTTATTTGGTATGGATTTTTCTGATGCTTTTCTCATGTTTGTTTTATTTTTCTTTATTTCTACCAAGAATTAGTGCAATTGTAGCTATTGATTGATGGTGGTTTGTACTATAATGTTATTTGATTGCTAATATCTAGATTCTATCTTTGAATTTTGGTGTTGATAACTAAGAAATAGTTTTTTTTTCATGATAACATCCAATGAGTCCACATCATCCACCCATCCACAAAACTTTATGGTGTTCCCTTATTTTGGAAATATGTGGTTCCTTCTTAAATGAAACTTTTAATGAATTTTTGACCATGGTAGTTTCCAAACTTGGGAAGGATTAAATGGATAGACAAGGGTGTGACTTCAAGGTAATTTAATGCTCTTCATACTTACCTACCCTCTTGGATGCATGAGCATTTTCATGAATTTCTCACAGTTCCATTGTCAACCAATAACATGAAGCTAAAAGTCTTTGCATGGTGTGGTTCTCATAAAAAAACAAAAAAAAATATAAATTTCAAACAAAAATAATGAAAATTAAAAGCACGCCCCTTAGACAAAATAATGAGCTATAAGCACTAGTTATGGGACTAGAAAGACAAGTTACCCATGCCTGAAGATCCCCTCTAACTAAGGCCCATCTCATTTCCTAATTCTCTTTTCTTATCCTTTACGAATGATGATTGATCTATGGGGATGCTCTTGTATCTTAACAGGGTGAATTGGTGTTAGAGTTTTGATGCGAAGTTACTAAAAGTGGTTGGTTTTAATTTAGACTAAGGATGGATGTTATCAGGTCATATTAACCACAAACTCCACAAGGGACTTCATGTGACCATGATATGGGACTCCATTCCACTCTCTCTCCTCCATCTATGCTTCCCATAACTCATCTCACTACTATTTTTCATGTTTTATTCAATGTCTTTGTTTTATATATTAAAATTCTTAGGTAGTTTCTTTTGGGATTTGGTCCTTAAGTTACCATAATCATTAATCACCCATGGGGTCCATAGACTCCTTGGTTTGAGGATATGCAAGGGCATTAAGGGCATAAGCTTGCTATGGGAATGATCCACTTGCATTTCCCTTGGTTGGGCTAGTTAAGTTCCTTATCCTTAGACATTTCTATAGTCAAACCTTCTACATTCCACATCGGTTACATCCAATTGTGCACTCCTTCATGGCATTTCTCCAAATATTCTCTAGCTAAATATCTCTTTTTAAAGAACTATCTAGCCTTCTTCAAGCATTTCATCATGTTCATGGCTTTTCTAGCTCTCCAAGAACTTCAATTTTATGTCCAAACTTTTTATTTTTTTCACTATTTTTTAATGGTAAAAAATTCTATACTTTGACCACGTTGATAGGATCCTATTGCCACAACCATCGCGTCAATGCAATCCCATCAACTGGATCCCATCAATGCAACTCAAAAATAGTATAAATGTGTGCTACACTTTGTGAATTTTTTTCCATTTTCTTTCAAACAAGGAAGGAGTTTTTGCATTTTTCAGAGCCTAGAACCTTCCAAAGAAAATGGGTCTAAAAAATGCAAAAACTTGTCAAATTTTTAGTCCTCATTTTTTATTCCTACAGCTACCAAAGGTAAGCTCTACATCATGGGGGCCATAGACCTTAGGTTTTTGATGAAAATCTTTTGACATTTTTCTAACTTGCACAAAGGTTTAACTAATAAAATAACATTAAAGTCACTCATTTATGAGAGTTAAACCCTTCCAACAAAATATAGTAGCCATATTAATCAAATAATATTAAATTAATTAATCTGCCATAACCACAACTTAGTCAAACTTTAACTACTCAATGAGATAAGATACCCAAAGGTTATAAGTTACACATCCCATGCTAATTCTTGGTTCTGTTGTGATCACATATGGCACTAAAAAGAAGACATGGGCTAGAGACAAGACCATCCCAACCAACAGACAAGCATCCGAGAACTAGAAGGGGCCAAGAATAATCCTAGGAGCAAGTAACAGAAGCTCATGCAATAGGACCTCTTCGGGAGTAGTCCAATGTGGAATCTATCTAACATATTCACCAAGTTGATACAAAGCAATTCCATTGGGATAAGGCACTAGGACCAATGCCAAGCCTTGAGGTCACATTAACGAATGCCTATCTTAGGTAGATTTATCCTAAGGATATCCAACAATCAATTCTCCAAGAATTAAACTTTGGTACCATCCTAGACTTTCCCCCAAGAAGATGTCAAAATGTAGCTACAAATCTATCCCATGTGGCACATCCTCGCTTCCAGTGGGAAGTGGTACATGGAAGAGACCTATCTCTTCTAAAATAATAGATAGCTAGATGCCACTATGAAGATCAAGGACATCAATGTGTCCTACTCAGTGAAGGTCATTTCTAAGGCCCTTGGTTTTCTTGAAATTAGAACCAATCTAGTAGAGATCTTCACACAAGTAGACCTAGAGGTCAAAAAAGAATGGATCCAATGGTGCTATTGAGTGAACTGCAAGGAGTAGGATACACTCACCACTACAAAATATGCATATTTCAAGATCATGACCTTTCACCCCAACTCGATGGTAAGGCCCAATAAGATGATCGCCTTTTGTGCCTATGCATCCACTACTTTGAGTGGAAAATTCCCCATCAACCTTCCATAGCTAATCTATCTTGAAATAGAGAAGTGTGTCAAGGAGAACAAATGTGGAAAGAAGGAATTCCTTCTTTTGTGCCTAATTAGAAAACTATGCAAAAGGGGATGGATAGCCCATTATTTAAATGACAATCTTCATCATGCTCCTATCACTTTTTGGGTGGATATGATGAAGGACAAAGTATCTACAAAGGTAGTCCATAAAGAGGAGTAGCTACCCCCACCACCACCCACTCACAAAATAATGTTGAAGTCCCACGCTACCATTGATCACATGTGTGAACTTTGTGAGCAACTCCTACAATAGTAGCAAGTAGGACTAAGTGGTGATGAACCAACCATGTACAGACCAATGATGATCCTTCTTAATGAGGTGTCCTAATTAATCAGCTAGATGGAGGAAGCAAAGACACTATTTTTTTCTCAATGAATGCAGGTGCATGTGAGGTCAAATCCTAGCACCTAGGAGGTAATAGTGTCTCTTTCAAGATAATCAAAACTCTCAAAAGTCTTTGGAAATTTCACTACCTTTTTGGTGTGTTTGGAGAAGAGCGAAGGGACTACCATCTTGGTGACTCAACACCAAGGGAAAGAAATAGTCACTGACATGTTCGTTGATTAAGTGGCCAAAGCACTCAATGGTCCTACAGCATCTATGCCTAACATTACTACACTTGGAGACATGTAGACATCTACAAGAGTAATAAGTAGAAGATTCAATGCATCCTAGCATGAGGAACTATTAGACCAACTGGTGGAAACTAGGCAACCAATTTTGGATGTCTTTGACCTTCCAGAAAACATCTCTACTACCCAATCGATGTTGTTAGAGGTAAGGGGCAAGTGCATCATCACAGAAGCTCAACTTGAAACAACCAGAGCTAAAAATCATCACTTGGTTATGAAGGTTGCTAAACTTAGAGACCACCTTTCTGATCCTATAGTACTTAGCCAAGTAATAACTAGAGATGAATTTTTTCAATAGCTCCAGTCTAAAGTCCAAGAGGTTGAGTACACAAAGTAGTCGATAATCTTTGGCCAATACTTGGCTGATGCAACTATGTACAACATTCAAAAGGACTTGTTGGAGGTTCATCAAGAGAATGTAAATCTAACCAAGGATAATCATTGCCTACATACTATCAAGCTTTAAAAAGAGTAAATGGTCAAATACATGCGACAACCATAGGAGTAGCTTTGTTGGAAGTTCATTAAGAAAATGTAAATATAACCAAGGACAATCATTACCTACATACTATCAAGCTTTAAAAAGATCAAATGGTCAAATACATGCAACAATAGTAGGAGCAACTTGCCAACCTAGCAATGGATTTGAAGAGGTTGGAAGCCAAGAACTATAATCTCCCAATGGAGGAGGTCTATGCCCTTCAACAAAGATCTACTATCAAAATTGCCACCTTGAAGAATGAGGCCCTAAAATTAAAATGGGTTAAGAACCACTATAGGAACCAAGTTGGTTTGCAAAATATGATCAATGAGAAACTCATATGATTAGCAAAGGTGAAGGTGAATGAGATCCTCCAACAACTTCAACTAGGAGATGATGTATGGCAGCCCATTTAAAAAGGACTGAATGAATACAACAAAGTTAAAATCCACCTCAAGAAGCTATAGATTGAGGAAACAACCAAATACATGGAGCCCACCAACCTTCACTATGCAAACTTGGCAATGCTAATTACCAAAAGGCCACGATCAAAATTGGAGAAGAAAGTGGCCAACTCATGCCTATTGTACAAGGCCTAGTTCAAGCATCACAAAGAGACCAAGAAAAAACTAGAAATGGAAAATGATAAAATAGATGTTCTCAAAGAGTGTTTCACTGATCAGAGATCAATTGCTAAGAATTCAGCCCACATATTGAGTGACTACAAGAAGTTGTAGAATACTGTCAAAGCATTTGACATTAAATGGAAGCAAGTCATAGCCTAGTTTGTTAACATGAAGGAGCTATTCCCTACAATTCCCTATCCTTGGAATGTTTCCATACCAGCCCACATTGGTGATGCTACATGGACCATGTATGATCCTAGGAGTAAGGAGGAGAAGATGAAAACATTTTTGGATGTTTTCCATCTTCCACCAGAAGTTGCAACTACAACCAAACAACCACAACCATTACCTCAACCAGAATAACCATGCACACCAGAGGCATAAGAAGGTCCTTCACCACCTTAGGAACATCCACTACCTAGGACTATCTAATTCTCTTCCCTATCTTTAAGCCATCAAAGGAGTTGTATTGTCAATTTTTTCCATGGTGTTCAATTTTTTTATCATGAACACCAAATTTTGTAATGATTATAAATCTGTACACTTGGGCACTTAGTGTTTTTGTGTCTTTTTGTATGTCAATAGTTAGTCAATTATCCCATACCTTTCCAAAATTTTATAAGAAACCTTTTCCTCCTCCTGTTCACTTGAGGACGAGTTTTCATTCAGTCGTGGAGGTATGATGATTTGTTGTCGCTGGGCTACGTTGATGTAATCACATTGATGCAATCTCATCGATGTGATCCCATTGACACATTCTTTGCTTCATTAATGTGTACGTGTTGATGCAATGTCTCCTGTTGCCTATATAAATGCATGCACCAACTACATTTATGGCATCCATTGTTTCGTATCCTAGCAATGCTCTTGCATTTTGTTTATTTGACAATTAGAATATTTTCTAAGTACCCACAATAGGAGTGAGAAGTGTACATATCTTTATTTGAACACTGATGTACCTAAGCACCTCAGTGTAACCAGCAATAAAGATGAGCTTTCTTCACAAACCTTACAACATTTGAAATTAGCTTAATGTTTACTTAATGCATTTATTATTTGAGCAATTTACTTTAATGCATCAAATTAATTAATTAATTAGTGATTAATTAATACACATAAGTATGACCATTTCGAGCATATGTTAACGTTTGGTAATCCTAGTAGTGCTTAGTGCTTGGTAACCCCATAATGTTGCAACGTGGTTCAAGATGTGTACGATAAATGGGAACAAATGCTTATGTTAGGATTAGTTAAGATTTTAGTTAGTTATTATATTAATTAAACATTTAATTACATTATTTTCTAGCACTTAGTGATTTAAATACTAAACATAAAATGATAAAAATCATATGCCTCAGTTACACTTAACCATACATTTGCACTTCATAAGTGAAATTGAGAAGACAACAATCATGTACGTTAGATTCACTTCCTAGACCCAATGTACTTAGAGAGCTAAATCAATGGAATTCAACCAGATCACTTAGTGAATGCTAGTTATTTTTATGGTTGGGCGCAGGGATTGCTTGTTGCTCATAACTTGACTATATTGTCACTATCCTCGCATCACTCTAAACCACTACTATCTTCATCCTACCATAGCCAAGTTACACTAACCACATGATACCTCACTACCACATGTAATATGATCCTCCTAACTATGTAGTGTCACCATGCATGATAGGATGTTCATTGTCATACCAAGCTAATGATAATCATTATTTCTCTTTAATAAAAAATAATGTGTACATGTGTTATGCAAGGCTGCACTAGCCGATGTAAGCTAATGTTGGATATCATGCAAGTTACATGCCAACATAGGATGACATTGCCACTTAGAAGGCCCTATGTACCTGCTAAGGATAAGACTTACTAATTGTCATTAAACCATTTACTCATATCCTCTTCTACACTATGTTGTCAACCATCCATCTCTACTATGCCCTAATGCATGTTGCGTTGCTTGCCTCCATGTGCTTTGCCTACACTTTTTTACCAAAAATACTATTAATTTCACCATTAAGTAGGAAACTAGGTTATTGATGATATTTGTAGATACCATAGGTCCATACCTCTCAATGTCCACAAAATACCATAAGTTTGTACCTTCAGGTATATTCATGAACACCTACTCCATATATTAAAAAGACCATCAACTAATGTGAAAATATGGGTTTGTACAATCCAATAAGAATAGCAATCAGCACATTATGAGAATTGCATGATTTCCCATCTTAGGTATGTCCACACTCAGAGGGTAGAATCTTGGCACACCTCTAGACTTTGTTGCTCAAAATATGATTTCAAGAACAACACAACCTATATAGGACTTTAATTGCAATCATCCCTCATGTCCCAAAAGCATCCAAGCTTTTCCAAGATGATTTCCCTCAAGAAAATCATCCATCCCCTCAAGGTTAGATCCTCAAGTCTTATAAAGACTATGTATCTATAATACACATAGCTCCATAAGGCAAGATGAAAATAGGATGAAAGACAAGGGTAGGGTTGAACCTAACTTTTTAGATTCTTTGATTTATGCACAATACATACAAAGGATAGAAAGAATGAAAACATTTACTTTATAAGAAATGAATATAATTTCTTGTTCACATGCTTGTATTTTTCTCTTCATCTTACCATTCTCTTATAGGTTTGTTCCTCTATGGATGCCCATTAGATCCTTAGTACAAACTAGAAACAACTACTAGAGATGTCTTGCATGAGACCTAGGATATCTCACTAGTTTTTGGAACTTAGTAGATAAGATTTCTTACTTGGATGTGAAACATCTTAGATAGGTAAGAGATGCCTTGCTAAGATGAGAGAAAACTCATCCAAGACATCTCATCAAAGTTTGAAACGTCTCATATATATGTGAGACATATTCTGCTAAGAGCTGAGATCTTAGTAGAGACATCTTAGCTCAATCTAAGGCATCTTATTTAGGCATGGAATGTCTCATACATGAGCTATATGTCTCTTATTTTTGTTATTTTTCCTTTTCTCTTGGGATATTCTTCCATGTTCTTGCAAGATGAAACACTGAATCCTTCCTTATTTTTAGTCTTTTCAACTATGACATGCTTAACCTTCTTTATCTTGCAAGCATCTCAAAAACATAGAAATAATTCTTCCATTCTTCAAGGTTTTTTCATACAAAAAATGTCAACAATCTTTCCCATTTTGGTAATGTCCAAAACTTGGAGAATGGGTTAGAGTGGAAAGCACTATAAAAAATTTTGAGCACACATAATAGTCAAAAATTACTAAAAATAAATAAACTATAAATAATGTATGACTATTTAGATTAATATATACAGCAAGAGGAAGGATAGGCTAAAAGGAATAGGAATTACAAAGATAATAACAAAACAACCTTTGCATAGATCTTATAGTTGTCCATATAAAAATGTGGCTAAACATAATGGGATCAAAAAAACTACCATCATACCATAGAGCTATCATCCATAACATGAATAAAAAGATATCATAACCCATACTGATCCAAGTACAATATCCACATACCATTTTTACAAACACTAAGTATAGATCACATGAAGTCAAAACATAAACCAAAACATACCAACAACTTAGTCATGTCTCTACTTCCCCTTTTTGGATATCATCCAAAAGAGACAATCCATCACTAACTTTCGTATCCTCCTCTAATTCAGAAGTAATAAGTCTAGGTCTATAGGTCTCTTTCTCCTCATTGTTACTAATAGTGCTAGAGTGGGATACCTACTCCATATCATCATCATCAAAAGGGGATGCTACTAGAAAATGGTAACAATGAAGCTTTATCCAGAAATTGGTGGAGGTAGGAGCATTGTCATGAGATAGAACCTACTAGGAGAATGATGGAGTATCCTTGCAATGACAAGTTTTGCGAATAGCTTAAAAGAATGTGGAACTACATCAGAACAAAATCTTTTGGAGATTCTCTCTAAGGACTCCTCCTACACAAGTGGCCTCATAAGTGGCTTCTGAATATAATGAACAAGCTTTCCCTAAGAATGTGTTGGAGCCTCTATAAGCTCTTCTTAGTCCAATTTATTTCTAGAGTCATAGGGTCTAGAGGGACTAGTTACGGTAGTGTGCTAGATGGGCTTCAAATCCTTACTATCTATCTAATGAGGAGTTCCAACCTTCTCAAACTATGGATCACTTGCAGAAAGTGGAGAAATATCTATTGAATCTAATTTCTGGAAGATGTGAGTGAGGTTCCTACCAAGCTTTCCAATGATCTTGGTGATGGAGTGGAAGGTCTTCTTCACTGATAAGCTAACATTTGCATCAATAGATTTTGGTCGATGAAGCTGCAAAGGTGTTAGTTCTTGTGAGGAAAGTTGAACTACTACTTGGAAATATGAAGAAGTTATTATCATAGTATGAGAAGTGCTCCTCTTCTATGAATACGCAACAAGGCTCCTCTTCCTCTTAAGGATGGAAAGATTAAGAATGAAATCACCTACTTGACAAACAATGAGGCTGATGAGCAGGGGATGTCCAAAGATGCATGAATGACTGTATATCCCTAACATATCTCTCTAGATGATATGCCCCAAATATAGTAGCTAACCTATCAACATACAGTATAGTACGAAGACCTAGGGTGGAAGTAAATAATCCTAACTACCTCCCTTAATGATGATGTTTTACATCACAATGAGAGAGTGTGTGGTGACATCCTAATGCATGTGGTTTCTATGCATCTAGCCTTCATGAAATAACACTAATTTTTCACAAAGTGCATCACATAATTCATCATGCATAACCGAAATCACATCATTGGTAAAATTCCTAACAAGTTAGTAATGATCTTGGAAGATACTTGAATAATAATCTCTGCTACCATAGTCATAAAAGCCCCAACATTGTCACATGTAATAAATACAATGCTAAAAATTATCTAATAATAATTTCAAGAATTCTAATAGACAAATAAATGATTGTAGCCTAACCAAGAAATTCAAAATAAGAAAGTAAATAACACTACCAATTGTAACAAAAGCAAAGATTATGTTCAAAAATAGTGAAAAAAGATTTGCTATTTTTAAACCTATTACTAGTGTGAATGAATGAAAATTGGGGCTCTTGCTGACTAGCCCTACTTATTGTTGTCCCTTTCTTATCCTTAGGCTTGCACTAAGATTGTTAAGAAGTACCTTCCTTCTAGTGTGCCATGGAATTCAAGTTAGATGGAAGTGCTATGCTGCTACTAGGAGGATCTCTTCTCATTGAGGATGAGATGTCTTTTGCAAAAGAGTATGTATGAATGGTTAGGATGAGATTTATATCATGCTAGATGAAAGAAAACATCCAAAAAAATAATTTCTATGTGGCTAAGATTTCTTGCACAAACTCAAGGCTTTGTATATGAAATATCTAAGCTTCAATTGAGACATCTACACTTTAGATAAGAGGTCTTGGCTTTGCTAATGAGACATCTAGACTTTGACTAAGATGTCAAACTTTTTATAAGACATCTTCATAGTGGATGAGACTTCTTATTTGATCTGTGACATCTTGACTTAGTTGGAACATCCTAAACTAGAAACAGACAAAGTTTTAGAAAAAAAAAAACAAAGAAAGATCAAGGGTCTTAGGGATGAGTAAGGATCACTCTTGGGAACAAGAATGCTTCCTATCCATTACTGCCAAAGTAGGAAAAGGTGCAAAGAAGAAAATCCTAAGCTATCCTAATCTAAGTAGGAAGTCATATAAAAACATGATGTGATGTAAATGATTTGAAGAATATTCTAAAGTTCCATGTTTCATCAAGCTATTTAATCTTTCATTGATACTTTAGAAATCTAAGTAGGAAATTTTTAGTCTTCTTATTTCCATTAAGAATATAGAATATATTTTCACACCATTTTATTTTAATATATGTTTTTTTATTGATATTAATCTTTTTAATTGTAAAAAGGAATTGGTACTACAAAGAAGCAAAAAGAATTACATTCAACCAATTACATATTATTGTATTCCTAATTCTTGCAAATTTTGCTATCAAGAAGAACATTTGTTTACTATTTATCCTTTTTTGTTGAAGAAAAAAGATGCTAAGAAAAAAGAAAAATGTGTTGAAACTAAAGATAAAAAATACTAATATGAAGCTAAATAGATGAACAATCAAGTTAAAATCAATGATAAAAATGATGAATAATAATAAAGAAACCAAAGAAAGAAATCTTCTATGAATACTTTTACTATAGGAAGTATTAATTAGGATGAATAGATAGCACATAAGAAAATTGTTTCTTTATATAAAATTATTACTATCTACCCAATGATTAAATCTTTCATTGATGAGATGGTTATAGCAAATACCAAAAAGTCTCATTGTAAGGTTAATCATGATGAACAATATGTATCAACATATACTATTATACCTTCTTCTCCAACAAAAGTTTTATTTTACTAAATATTTCTTTTGTCAAATCAAATTATTTTACCATTTTAAATTCAAGCATAGATATAAAAGATAATGTTAGGACTTAAACTATCCTCCCTACAAATAATTAATTTTTCTCTCTTGATTTTTCAAAGCATCTATTGTAATGATGTAGACCTAAGTAGAAAAGCCTAAAATTGGAAAGTTATTAATTTCCATATTGTTTTTGGTGCTTTTTACTCAATGATTAAGCATGTGATGTACTCTAAAGTTTTTTATTTATTATTAATATTTTTTTAAAATTCAACAACCCTCAAATCATACTAGAGTTGTCATTATATTCCTCTGTAATTATTTTAATGTATTATGATGTACCAATAGTTAGATCATTTTACAATCTAACACACCTCCCATGCAAATTCATTTCATCACAATTATGTTTAGTCAGCATTCCTAATAATACTTTCTTACTTTCATGATTCATTTTATTCATTATTGTAATAATGGCANTTGTATAGAAAAAATAGGTGTTCATATTTTCTTAACATAACTTGTAAAATATATTTGGTTATACATAATGGTAAATTAACTTAAAGTAATTGCTATATGAAGGTAATTATTTATTGATTAAGTTATATGCCATTATTACAATAATGAATAAAATGAATCATGAAAGTAAGAAAGTATTATTAGGAATGCTGACTAAACATAATTGTGATGAAATGAATTTGCATGGGAGGTGTGTTAGATTGTAAAATGATCTAACTATTGGTACATCATAATACATTAAAATAATTACAGAGGAATATAATGACAACTCTAGTATGATTTGAGGGTTGTTGAATTTTAAAAAAATATTAATAATAAATAAAAAA
>MNCI01012770.1:137679-155845 GCA_015680685.1 Gnetum montanum
GGGCATGCACTTGGGAAAGAACTGAAAACTAAAAATTGACTAAAGACTAAAGACTAACAAAAAGGACCAACTCCAAAATTGACCAAAGACTCCCTCACTATGCACCTAAATGCTATATTTATAAGCTACCATAGGAATCATGATATTTTGTATACGATATTTTATCTAGGCTATGATATCACATACCCGATATCGAGGCCTAAAAAACTGTGATTCATCATACCCCCACGACTAAATAAAAACTTGTCCTTGAGTCAAAAAAATTAGGAACAAGTTCATTTGATTACAAATAGTGGATAGGTATGGGATTATTGAATGACCGTGGACTATTTCATATTGCAATGTGGGATTAGACAAAACAAAATTTGGACACCAACATAGAATACAAAATTTGTGGAGCACATGTGGTTCCTGGTGATGGTGGTTCCTCCATGGGCTTCTTTCCTTTATCCTATGCTCTAGGCTTCTAAAATGAATACCTTTGAAGGAGCGCCTAAATTTTTTCCTCCTCTACCCAAGGATCATGTATCATCCATGCTGATGTTCCAATGTTTGATGGAGTCAGCACTTCCCATGGACATGGTAGTTGCAAAAAGATTTGATTGGTTTTGACATACCATGCCACAAATAACTATTTTTCCTCCTCATAGGCCCTAGCTTTCTCTCTGAATTCCTAATAATTTGTAAGCTATTGAGCAAATTTGTTACTACATCTTTTTGACCTTGGTAGCTAGCCTTAACCACCTCTAATTTAGAGTTTGCCACTTCTAATTTTTGCAATGTCTTCTTATGCTCCGCAAACTCTATCTCATATTTAGCATAGGTGGTAGCTACCTTCTTCTCGAGCTCAATTCTCAAATGCCCCGCTGTTAACATGGCCAAGTTGACATATCACAAATTTGCCAAATCCATGTATTCTGTGAGATCTTGGATCTGCAGGTCCTAGCTTTTCAATTTTGCTTGCTAGGCAAAGGCATAAGTATCCAGTATGGCTTGCTAGTCAGTGTGTTGAACACTAAAAGAATTAATGTGGGCTTAGCCATATGGATCTCCTTTTTGATGATTTCCTTACACATCCCCACCTGGTCATGGAAGTGTTCTTTTAACTTCTCATGCCTCTTGGCTTCATTTTGGCATGCACTTATTTCTATGGCTATCTTTTGTTGGATTGTGCGAACCTTCTTCATGAAGAGGGTTCTATTCTCCCTAGCTAAGTAATTCATATCTTGGTTTATCCAAACTAGTTATTCTTACATTTGTTGGAAACTTTCTTCAAGAATGTTCTTCTGTTTCTCAACTGTGGTCAACTAAAGATTCTCAGTAGCAAGTAATTTATTTTCCTCCTGTAAGGCCTTGAGAGCTTTTAGTATGTGCATATGTCTAAGCTTGTGCTTTTGAAGCATCCCAATCAGCCCTCTCTTTTTCCATTGCCACACTTTTATTTTCTTCCATCAATTTATTTAGTTGCTCTATTCTAAAAATGTCTAATTGGTTAGTTGTGATAAATCAGGAAGGATCCCATCATTCAGCTTGTAGGACAACAAGCTTTTCTTGCAGTCTTTACAACTCTTCTTCCATGTGCTTGGCCCTAACTTTGGCTATGACCAATTTTTCTTGGGTGGAAATGAGGTTTGATTGTGTTATAGTGACATCTTGGGGAATGTCAAACAAGGTTGTCATAACTTGTCCTATCTGTAGCAAGCAATTCAAAGCATCCTCATGTTCTGCAGAACTCATTGAGGGACCAGCCAAAGCTTAAGTATCGTGTGCTTCTATGAAATCTACTAGTGGCACAATAGGAACGTTAAACGATTCTTTGATGTGGTCTACGACCACCTCTACTACACATGCTACATCTTAGTGTTGCATGACCATTACTGTGGCTCCTTTACTAGTTTCCAGCCTAACTTGGAAAGATGCAGCATTCCCAGAGATCTATTGAGACCACTAGCACTCTCCTCCTAAAATTAATGAAATCTATCCACTTGTAAGATCAACCAAAACAGTGGGTTGTACGACATCATCAATGATCCTGAATAAGTTTTTAGCATCATGGCTTCCCCAATTGACTATTTTGGCAATTGTTCAGAGATGACTAATAGACAGCTGATAGTCTTGTTGTGGTAAGAGTGATTGCTGGACTTGCTGGCTCATGGGCTATGTGTTAGGCACTGCTTCCTATTTTTGGTTGGGTCCTACTATTTGATGCATAGTGGGCCCAACCATTTTTTTTCCTCTTGTTCTAATTGCTCACCAACATCTTTCCTAGGCACCAGCAGTTTGAGCAGTTTAGCATATGAAGCATTTTGGGCTTTTCTAGGAACATCATTTTTGTAGTCCAAAATCTCAGCATGTCTGCACAGCTTTTTGATAAGGCAAGGGAAAGGAAAAGCAAGTTTCCCTATCTTCCTTTCCTTAAATCGTCTTAATGTCTCCATTAGATATAGATGGGGTAGGTTTGCGTTAAATTTTTCCATCAAAATCACACTACCGTGTGCCACATAAGTAGATAATCTATTCAATCATTTGGTGGGGAAGAGGTGATAAGTGTTGATCTTAAAGTAGATCCTCTCCTCCAGGGTCAATTCTCCATAAAATTTATTCTCCTTATTGTAGGTCCATTTCAACCATAATTTCCTCGCGTCTACATTTGAGTGAGTGGACAAATGAGCAAACTTTGATCCTTTTTTTGGAAGATTTAGGACCTCTACAGTGGCTTTTGCCGAAAAATAAATGGAGACACCACCTACATTGGCCATGGTGCCTTTCTCCTTGCCATGCCAGAATTGATACGTTTCACCCAAATACCAATTACCACTCTCTAAGAGGATGGGCCATAGTGGAGACATCTTTAGCTGAGTCTTCATTAGCTCAAGTGCAAACTTAGTAAAAGGCCCAAAATTAAGCTCCACTATCAGAGCTACAAAGATGGGCTTCTCTCGAATGGCTTGAAGACATTCAAGGGATAGCGTAAGATGTTGCCCTGGTTCCAAGGCTCTGACTTCACCACCTTCTACATGGCTAGATTTCACTATTGCAAGGGTTTCTTGATGAATGCTATATGAGTGGGCCTCCTACTCTACATGTTCTTCTCAAGGTTCCTAGCCTTTGCCTCCTCTTGGATATTTAACTGCACCTTGAGAAGGTCCTTCTTGTTGTTCTCTTTTA
Source organism: Gnetum montanum (assembly GCA_015680685.1). NCBI lineage: Eukaryota > Viridiplantae > Streptophyta > Gnetopsida > Gnetales > Gnetaceae > Gnetum > Gnetum montanum. Next base: position 140,848 of record MNCI01012770.1, read on the forward strand.
GGGGTCATCTGTAATCAAACAAAGATCGATTGTTAGTAAGGTTATTTAAAGAAATTCAGTTATCTCATACCTTACTCATTACCTTTAATAAATGTTTAATTCTTTGCTTAGTGTGATTTCAGAGTTAGAAATTTTTCAAGGAAGTTCTCCTAACAGTTTTAATGTCAAGCATAATCTTCTCAGGTGACTCCTATAATAATTTAAATGATTTTGGTGAAGGAAGAAAATTATTTTGGCATGAGTTTTTAATAGTACTTACCCCTATGGTATCCTTTGGGCAATAGCAAATTTCAAAAAAGTTATGTGCAAATTCTACCATACCCCTCCCCCATGACTAAGTTAAACACTCCAGGTTGAATTAGGTTTGATCGAAAAAGAAATCGGAGCATTAACAAGCAAAATATTGACGGTGGAATTTAGACTTGCAAATTGTTAGAAATAGTGGAAGAAAATTTGAACAACTCCCCCACATCAACTATTGAAAATGACTTCTGTAGTGCACAGGGGCCCCATATATATAGTTTTTGTAGACACGATAGCATGTACTTGATATCGTGTCGGACCTAATACTGGTACCCGATATCACGTCCCAACCAAGATAGGGTACTTAGTAAAATTGATGATTTCTTGAGTTTTAGAGCCAAAATTGAAGGATTTGAGGTAGATTCAAAAGGTCTGGGATAACGTCAAGTGGAAATTGATGCACCAAAAGTGTAATGAAGTGGAGTCATACAATGAAGTACTTTTGAAAAGGATGAGGAAAAAGAACATGCAATGGTTCTAAGGAATGTTCAATTAAAATGATGACAAAGGAATGAATAGATTTGACAATGGGAAACTCAGAGGATATAAAATGATGTGGTGGTGTGCAACAAGTACAAATTATAAAAGTCATGTAAGTGGGTCCTCCCCAAAGTAGGTTCCAACCTATAATGCCCTTGCGTAGCCACACCTTAAAATGTTCGTAGGCACTAGAAGGGTTAAATGCAACCTAGACCTGTGCAAAAAAACACACATATGTTAAGTACCCTGCTATAAGGTATGAATTCTATGCCACACAAGACACAAGTTATAAATACTTGGATAGTGAGATGAGATGAATTACAAAAGGGGTTGCAAAGATCGAGATGTGAGGTAACCTACCTTGGGCACAATGAATCCTAAGTTTTGTGTGTGATTAAAGTACCATTAGCCTTTTGCTCCAAGATCAAAACCAAGTCCATACCTCTGATCAGTGACATCGCATTATTTCATCCCAATGATAGACAACCATAAGAGCATCATGACAGCAAGGTGTACAATCACTTGGTGTTTTTTGTAAGTAAGGAGTGATTTGAATTTGTCTGCGACATGTTTTTCTTGAGCTTTTCTTTTCTTCTTCTCTTCTTTCTTTTCTTTTTCTTATTTTGGCCACTTTTACACTTTGTCTTTTCCAAAGGTGATCTAGAGAAGCCACCAACCATTAGGCATGGATGCATGTCTTTCCAATGGGATCCCCCAGAATAGCATTGAGTTTCTTCATTTAGTATCTTTATTACCACTCTTACTCCCATTATTCATTAGATCTACAAGGATCTTAGCACAATTAAGCTACATGATAGCACCTACAAATGTCACTAAAGAGAATCCACAAGTCCCCTTGATGTCAGACCCTTGTCATTCCCTCTTAGTCTATCACTTTTCACTTTGGGCATAATGAGTACAAAGTTACTTTAAGTTTTAATGATAACAAGAATATCATCATACCCAGGGCAAGAACCTCTTATTGATAGAATGAATGGGTGGATGTTGTGGGCTCACTATCCACAACCAACTAGTTACGTCTGACTCGATAGCATAGAACAATGCCTCAACCAACCGGTTACATGAGTATTTTATTCACAAATGAGATTACCCACAAAAAGATAAAATGACAAATTGAAAAATGAGAAATTAGAAAACAAAAAATTGAAAAACAAAAAAATTGTAAACCAAAGGAAAGGAAAAACATTTACTAATTCTACTTGTTAGAATGGGGGATATCCGCCATGACTAAACCTTTGATCATGGTGAGGATTAATAAATGGAAAGTTAGGATCCATGCATTTTGGAAATATTGGGGTTTGGTCATATCCAAACCATTGGGTGTCTTTTGGTGTAGTGGCAGAAATGTACTCAAATTGGGGTTCACACACTTGATTCAAGTAGCCATAGTGGGACAGATTATAAGATGTGGTTATATGATAAGAAGCTAACCCACTATGGTACCCATGACCATAAGACGGTATGCAAGGATTGATATGTCTCCTCACATTGTTAGATTCATTAGGCCGCATGGTTGTTGGAGTATTCATTGGTGGCCTGGATAAGATAATAGGAGGTGCTGAGTTTGAAGAGAAAGGTGCATCATAGTGTTGGATTTGTGTTGAGTTGGAGGATGCATTGGTTTCAGAACCATGTTTTCTCTTTCTACGGCCATGCCTAAAGAAAGGACGCTTCCGACGTTGTGGAGAACTCCCACTACTATTGACAATAGCAGCGCAAGTAATGTTTGTTGGTTGGTGCTGTGGTGCAAAACCCTCTGGTACAACTAGTGATGATGTAGAAGAAGGTGAAGGATGAGAATATTGAGAGTAAGGAGGTGGTGATCCCGTAGGAGAGGACATGGGTTGATGATACTCAGGAGAGTGATATCAATGAGATGAAGTAGAGGATGTTGATCTAGCTAGATAAACAAGGTGTTGAACATAATAAGCACTTGGTGTTAGGTGATACAAAGGGTGTGGGTAGTTTGGTGATGGTCTCCCCCACAATTGGGGGTTTTTCCACTATGGTTGAGCATAGTACTTCTGTACAAAATCTGGATGCAACATGTTTCCCCAATGCTTATGTACATGTTGACACTTATGATTCCTAGTTGAGCCCTTATGATTGGTAGTTGAGCCCTTATCCTTATTTTCTTCAGCCCTTCTTTTCGATTGTCGAATGGTGTTATGTTGTGTTTCTAGGTTTGGTATCCTCTATTTGTTCTAGTCATTAGAGTTATCTTGTGTGGGTCCCCCTCTAATAATGTTTGCATATTCTCCTCATTTTTCATGCATCCACTCTATCATCTTATTGATATTTGCCTCGATTTCATCTATTGATTTTAGTATTGGCAAATATGGGGATAATTCCACCCCCTCATGATGAGCTGACTTCTCCCCTTCATAATTATGGACCTTTGTTATTTCAAGAGTTTGGTCCTGTTGAGATTTTTCAACATTCTCCCATTTGTCCATTTCTCCTTCTTCTTTTGCTACCTACTTAATAAGCTCTTGGAACTGATGGGTTTGTACTTCATATAGTTGACCTAAGGCATACATCCCTAGGATTTCCCTTATTTCATTACAAAGCCCATCCATGATGTGACACATTAGCCTTTCCTCAAAGAACCCATGGCCTTGGCATTTGTTTAACAATGAGTAATATCTTTCTAAGGCCATGTCCAAGGTTCATGTTGCCCTTGTTTCCACTCTTGGATTTGTCTCCTTAAGGCTGACACTCTTGCACAAGTTTGATATCTTTTGTTGAAGAGTTTTACTATTGTAGGCCAACAACAAATTGAATTCAGTTTTAAGGACCTGTACCACACTTTTGCTTAGCCAACAAGTGTCATAGGGAAGAGCTTAAGCCTTGGCCACCCATTCTCAATGTTGTTCTATGTACAGGCATCATAGAAGGCTTGTAAATAATGTTGCAGATCTAAATCATAGCCTCCTGAGAACTTAGGAAAGTTGTTAAAATCAATCCTAGGTAGATAACTTTCCTTGTGATGCCTGCAGGATATTTGAATGGCCTTTGTTATATACATTAGGCTCTTAGTGGCCAACAAGGGTTCATCATCACTAAATAGGTTATGAGTTCATGAGTTGGGACGATGTTGTCTATGTTCATGTTGGAATTCCTGATTTTTTTTATGGGTTCGATTTTTATTTTTATGCCAATTCCTTAAGGAATAGTCATCCACATCACACCCTAATGTTGAAAGAGAAAAGAAAGAGAGGGAACTGAAAGACTTGTCATAACTTTTGTAAGTCTCCCAACCATCCCCTGATGTACTCTTGCTAAACATTGAGAAGGTCCCAAGCCTTATGGGCCCCCTCATTCTAGGGGATGTCCCATCTTCACTAGAGGTGTCTGAGTTGGATGACAAAAGTCCTTGAGTATCATTAGGGTGTCTATGAACATATGAAACCCCTACATAAGATTAAGTACTCCAAACTTCTTTTTCATCATAAATTTCGTTGGTTCTCCAATCAATTGCTTCACTAAATGTTATGTTATCACTGCCTTGTGAGAGAGACATTGTCATGAATTTTGTGTGACTTAATTGAATTTAATTCCTTTTTTAGAAAGATATATTGTTAATACCTTGTTATAGCGATCTTGTATGATATAACTAATCTAGATAACTAGCACCGTCCCTGGCAATGGTGCCAATGATGAGCAATGAGGTACCCCTACACTCAATCATACGAATACAAGAGTGTACACGTGATCCGGTCGAACTCCAGGGATGAACTAGTTGTGGCACCTAGATAGTTATACATTGATCGTAGTTCGTTGTCTTCCCACTTGGACCAATATTTACGTTGTCACATATGGTTTAGTCTAGAGTGAGGTGTATGATGCAGTTTCTACTACTATGCTACTCCTAAGGATAATAAGAAATAACTTAATTAAGTTAATGAGCAATAAGAAATAAGATCTAAGCTAGCCTAAGTGTGATGAGCATCCATCCCTAATCATCTATACACATCTTGGACTTCATGTACTAATTTCTGGATTACCAAGCACACATCACTCGAAGCACTACTTGATACGCTACTGGGTTACCACATAGTTACACTTAAATGTTCAAGATTAAAGCGTACTCATTCCATGTTAACAACAAGAATATTAAATGACGATAAAACAAATGTTAACTAAGAAAACAACAATAGATAAATAATAAATAATTAAAAAGCTAAAGTGAATGATGTAATGATGGAGTAATCTCAATCTTTATTGCTGATCATGTGTGAGTCCAAGTACGTCACACTCAAACAAAGGTTCCATACAACTACAAGCATCACACTGTAGGCATGCACTTGGAAAAGAACTAAAAACTAAAAATTGACTAAAGACTAAAGACTGACAAAAAGGACTGACTCCAAAACTGACCAAAGACTCCCTCACTGTGCACCTAAATGCTATATTTATAGGCTAACACAGGAATCATGATATCATGTATACAATATCATATCTAGGTTGCGATATCATGTATCTAATATTGGGACCTAGCAAACCACAATTCATCAACAAGTTACTAGTAATTAGACCTTTCTAAGAATATGACTAATTCCGTATATGTAATTTGTAAATTTGGTAGTAAAGCTCTAGTAATACTCATCACTTAATTAATAATACATGAAATTTAGCTTCACGCCTTTCAAATACAATCAAGGACAAAGTTTTGATAAAAATGAAATGCTACTTTAATAAGAAAAGAAAAATAAAATAGATTTAAAAACTATAAATCATAGTAGTTATTACAAGCTTGTACGAAATTCTAGCTTTAAACTTCACCTGTTAAATAATGATAAGTAAAATTTAGTATAACAATTACAAAATCTTGCAAAAAAATGATAAATATTTATGTTTGTATTTGTTTAGAGTTATAGGTCTATTGCTTGGAAAGCAATATCATTTCTAGCTTGAAACTAGGTTAAGATATAGTCAATGAAAGCATAGTTAAGCTCATAAGTTTGATGCTTTAACAAAGTATTTTACTAAAGTGTTGTGTTGGTTATTTAACCAAGTACATATAATCAAAGTTTCAAAAATAAAAGAAAGTAAATTAATAAATAGTAAAGAAATAAAATCATTAATAAATCCAATGAATTTCACAAAGGATTTGACTTTCACTTTCACTTCTAGTCTTGCTTCTAAATGAGTTAGTTCCTTACTTGATGTTAAGCATCGAATGTAAACAACGTTAAGATTAATGGTTAAAAATTTTAGATTTTTATAAAATAGTAAAAATATACACAATAATAATATATCTTGATTAAAATTTAAATAATTTAATAAATTTTTATAAAAAGCATCAAATATACATCACCAAACTACTTAACAAAGCATTGTTAAGTTGGTTAGAATATGTGGCTTATGATTTGCAAGCCATAAGTTAAATTCTAAGAGGTGTGCTAACACAATCAATCATAGTATATCATTATCAAATCCTTAACCTACCTTAATCATTAGCTCATCATAAATAAGAGCCAACCATAAAATGTCATTATCAAACCCTTTTTTTCCTTAATAGTTAGCCCATCATATCTAGGATTAAAATATCAAAATGATGAAAATGATAGGTCACCAACCTAAAATAATCTCATTTTAAGAGTTTTTATTTTTTTTTATTTACAAAATTTTCTATTATGTAAATAAATTCACTATTTTATTTGTGTGTGTGTGTGTTTTGCCTTAACAATTAGCCTATCATAGCTAGGATTAAAGCATCAAAATGATGAAAATGATAGGTCACCAAACAAAATAGCTAAAATAATATTAATTCTTACTAACACTATTAAAGTAAATTCACATTTTGAGAAATTCAGTTTTTTTATTTACAAAGGTTTTTTATGATGCATAATAAATTCACTATTGTTTGTGCATGCACACATGCTTGTGTGGCATGACATTTTTCTTCAAAAATCACCACAACCATGGTAGCAAAAAAAGGAAAAATAATTTTTGACAAAACTTAGAACCTTACTTCTAATAATTGTAGTATTCCCATTTAAAGACCCACCAATTTCTATAATATCATAAAGCATAAAGATTACATATAATAAGAGTTTTATGTTTGAGTCACTTCCATTTTTCCCAAATCTAATAAGTTTAAAAAATTACATCATAAATGAACATGTAATTCTAATGTATGCAACCTTCTCCCAAAATGATTGGATAGTAGGGCATTGAAATAAACAATGATGAATGGTCTAAATTTATGACCTACTCCTCATACAAAGCTCACTTGTAATCAAACCTTTATGGTATAAAAAAATATTCACATGCAATTTTCCATATAAACACTTAAACATATTAATTTTGCATTTTAGAATCATCATATCCTTTAAACATGAATTTTTCAAAGGATCCTTAATACTTGAAGCCAACTTTTCATGAGCATCATTCAACTTCTATGGATTAGATTTCCCTTCAACATGCACATTTCTCTTGAACCAAACTTTTAGCTTTTCAAAACTATGTTATTTTGGAATATCAAAAGTTATTGAAGGTATATTATGAAATAAAATATTATTTTTAAGATACTTGACATGAATCACATAAACTCTTGGATTGTTTCCTATGTAAATCTACCAAATTAATTTACCAAACAATGCCAAATTGATGTGATGAAGATGTCAAATACCACAACTACCTTTCTAAATAGACCAATAAATAAATCCCATTTAATAGAATAAAAACTTCTATTTCTAATGTGACATCAAATTCTTGGATTTGATGTAATAACTTAAATTAACACATATAACTTTACTATTACACCAAAAAAGGAATCACATTTACTTAATTTGAAAGAAGAAAAATAGGAAAGACAAAATCTTTGTTAATAATAAGCAAACAAAAAAATGATGAAGTAGGGACCTTAAGGTATTTTTTCTATGCAATTAATTTCCCTTAGAGGTAATCCAACACTACCAATGCCACCATGTATTAGCTATGAGACAAAAGGAGTAATCAATCCCTTCTTATCCTTCTTCAGTTAATTCTTGTTACTTTCCTTTAACTGGCTCCACAACTACATGATAGCACAACCTCTAAGTTACCAATCATTAAATGCCACAGGTCAAACCTCCAAATGGTACCATGGATAATAATATGTCCTCATAATGAGGCCTTCCTATAAGATTGATGTTTAATTATATAATTAATTCATGCCTTTTATTATAACTACACTTCCAATCAAGACTAGAACATTACAATCTATCCCTCATGAAACTTGCTTGTCCTTGAGCTAATCTTCAATGTCTTGTTGCTTTTCATTTTCATTAAAATTTTGTTCCTCATCCTCAACCTCATTATCATATACATAAAAGGAGACTTATTAGTCTTACATATTTATATAATTTATAAATTTTATTAGTTATCATTATGATTAAAGAGGCAAGAATAAGAGTTTAAAATAAATTCAATGTTTTCCCAAGGTTTTTTAGTCATAGTTAGACCATTGGACATGTACTTTAGAACTTATTTTATTCAAAAGTTTCTTTGTTCTTTGATTTTTTTTTATTTTTTTATTTTTGCTATGGATTTCACTTTAAAGCTCACATAAGAATTTAAGGAAGATTTACTTTAATCCAATACATATTAGATATCTTTTTGATGAATTTTTTAAATTATTTTACATGAAAGACAAGATGAAATTTCAAATTTTCTCAAAGGTTTAATTCATATGCTACTTCTCTATCCCATTTGAAAATCTCAAAAGGTACTATAGTTAGGGGACTAACTTGGAATACCTTCCTAGTTTCAAAAAACTCTTAGTTTGTTTAAACTTATATTTGGTCCCCTACTTAAAACTCTAATTTTAAATGATGTCAGTTAAAATACCCTTATAGTTATCTTAGGCTACGAGTAAATTTTGCTTAAATTTAATCATAATGCTTTCTATAACCTTTAATTTCTTTTTCCTCCATTCAATTTGCAAGATCAAATTAGTCAAGGTTGATGGTATTCAATAGTTCCATTCATAAACTACTTTGAATGAGATTCTATGGATGGATTCTTAATAGTTATTATTATACATAAATTTTTTCAAATGTAGGTAATTTTCCTAAGTTTTTGATCTACTATCAACATAATTTCTCAAAATGTCTTGCAAGGTCCTATTTACTTATTCAATTTGGCCATCAATTTTAGGGTGGTATGTTGTACTAAATTTTACTTGGATTTCTAATTCCTTAAAAAGGTTTGCTAAATTTCAAAGATGAACTTTGGATATCAATCAAAATTTATTGAATTGGGATATTCATGTAGAAGAAACACATCCAATATAAATTTCTAGGCTACTTAATAAAACCTTTAATATGCAATCCTATGATATCATAGCTTTAAATACAACATTGTAGCTACGACTTAGTGGACCATGGTCATGCCTATAAATACCAATCCACCATCACAATGAAAGAATAACTTTTTACCAACACTCAGCAAAATTCATGCACATTATTTTCATGAGTTAGAGTTAGAGTGAATGCCTGCAGTATGCTGAATTATAGTTGTACAAAATCTTTATTGAGTGAATTATTTCTAGACATAGTTCATGAATGACAATAAAGATTGGGATTTTTTTTCATCATTTTAGCAATTCACTTAGCATAATTTTACTTTTCCCACCTTTCCTTTTCCAATGTCTATTAGTAAGGCAAAATAACTACGACTAGTTTCGAGCATAAAGTATAACTATTTGATAATCTAGTAGTGACTTTGCTTGATTTGCTCAATAGTAAATATACTTCATAATTCTAGCAACAGTTACATTAGCCTAAGACATGTATGAAAAACCAAGAATAGATGCTTATTTCTAATAGGATAGAATAGTCTTACATTTTCATTACACACTTAGAATTTATAATCCTTTTTACCATGTTGGCACCTAGCATATTTTGAGTTGAATAACATCAGTATAATATATACCTTACTAAGAGTTAAACCATATAAATTACACCTCACTAACTCTAAGTGGAAAGACAATGATCATGAAATGAACACCAACTACTAGTATACTTACATTGTCCATCCATAGATTACGATTTGAATGTGCATGAACACTTGTGACTTGTATGGTTGAGTGTTAAAATATCCAACCTCTCATCATTAGCATCATTACCTAGGATGTTTCAATGTTTGCTAGATAGTTGATTTTACAAAGTTTTTTGTATTAAACATCACAAAGTATATTTCTCATACTTAGAATAATTCCCTAAAATGTATACAATTAAGCATCAAACATTTAACATGGCTTCTACAACTAAAAAAAATCTCCACCTACTATTGAATCCCATAAAATTCATGACAAAGATTACAATAAAGAAGATAGGAGTGCACTAATGTAAACCAGGATTTCATATGCTCATACTAATCCTTATTATCCTAATTTTACATTTATTTTTCACCTAGATGAAGAATTCAAATGAAGAGATCTATAAGGCAACATTTTCTTTCCATGAGAACATTCAGCATCATTAATGCTTCAAGAAGCCCTCATAAGGTCAAACCTTGGCCATGTGCAAGAAGGATATGAAGTTACTATAAACATGACTAGATCATACTAGCCAATAGAGGCTCAAGTAAGAAGATATGCCATCATGGAGATAAGGTATGAACATGACAAAAGAAAGAAGGTACCTCAAATAGTTGTCCTAGTAGAAAAAGTAGATGTTGTAGTCCAAACTGAGAAATTTTATTAAATTTATGGTTCTTGTTTCCAAATACCAATCATTCACATTGAAGATCTTGTTAAAATAAAATTGCGTTTAGCTCTTGCAATAGCCCTGAAAAGGAATAAGGAGGACTCTAGACTTAGGAGTAACTCAAGGTCTAAGACCTCCAATGAATCTAAAAGAGAAGAATCAAGGAGTTATAGGAGGAGAACTAGTTAGCACTAGTCTCTAACTTCTTTATTTTCTCCCTCACATTCATTTATAGATTCTAGTAACAAAGAACAAAGAATAAGGGATCATGATGGGGGGAGAAGGAGAGACCATGAGAGACATGCACATAGAAGAAGGCATCTTGATAAAGAGGAAGATAACCATGATGAAAAGATAGAAAGAATTAGACATGAAGTGAAAGATCATCATGCGCATTGAAGGAATCATCACCATAAAAGATCTTACAAACCAAAAGACTATGAAAAGCCCCTATTGGCCACTCGTAGCATGATCAACATTAGGAAAGTTATGTACATTCTTATCAAGCATGTAAGGAACAGCCACACTAAGTCACTATCCATGAATAACACACCAAAATTTGAAGGCAAATACCATGTAGATCCACAACATCATCTCCAAGCCTTTCACAACATCTATGTCCTACAAAACATAGAAAATGATTAGTGAAAATTGAAGTTGTTTTCTAGAACACTCATAAAAGAAGAAGAGACCTGCTATAGATCCTTAGAACTAGAATGAATTTCATGGAATATCATGCTAGGACTCTTTAATAATGAATATCAAACTTATTCCAAAGAGTTAAATTTGAAAAAAAATCTAAGGATGGAAATAAATCTAAGTACTATTCCTCATTACATAGGTGCCTAGGCCATAGATTTTCTAAAAGGGAATAGCTATGACATGTCATTAATAAGCTGAAGAATAAGAAAATAACCCCTCAGGGTATATGCTCAAGGAAGATTATCCAAAATGATAGCTCATCAAATCCAAAGACTCATAAACTAAGCAGCAAAAGAGGAAGGAGAGTTAAGGAAAAGAGAATCAGCAAAAGAATATAACAGAGATCTAGCAATAATAAAAACGGATATAAGAACATGTGAATCATAAGAAGAATAAACATTAGAAGATACAATCCAACAGAAGACTCTACTAATCAAAAAAATCAATTAATGATATTGCAACAAAGGTAGAGAAAATGTGAAATTTTGTAGATGAGAAGTTTGCTACAACACTAAAGATAGTAGAGGAAAGGACTGAACAAGCCTTAAATAGTAGTAGGAATAAGAAGAAGAAAAAAGAAATAATGGATGTGAAAACTAAAAAAAAAAAGGAAAAGTTGTTACATTGGAGGAAGTAATGAACTTCAGTTCAAAAGATGACGAAGGGTGTAAAGTGTGCTAATATGAGCATCCTAAAGGATGTTGGCCTATTATGGCCCACTTATAAGAGTCTAGGGAATACATACTCAATCTAAAGTTTGTCAAGAAATAAATGCTTAGATGATTATCTTATCCACAAGGTAATTTTAGACAACCCTACTAGCAATCATATTGTCCAAGTGGGGCTTATCCTTAATTGTAGGAACAATACTAGCAACAATGGCAATAACCACAAGCATGGGGAATGCCACCACTAAGGCAACAGTATCAATACAAGTAGCCTAATCCCTATAGATACTATGTAAAACTTCCAATCTCTCCTAGAAATATTTTTGTCCATACTTTCTCTTCCTACTATCCACCAGAGTACCATAGAACAACTACCTTATGCATGGATCTAAATTCTTACACATTCCAATCAGCAACGAGTTCCTCATTCCAAGCTTCCAATACACCACCATCAGTGCCACCACTAGCCATACAAGGAGAACTACCAATACAACCATAGAAAAAGAGTACTACCAAGGTAGTCCCCGCATAAGAGTATGTTATGACAAATGAACCAAGATCCAAGAAACGTTCGTTCTTTTGAGAAAGCCCAAAAAAGGTTCAAAGGGTGGCGACTTCATCTAACTCTGTCTCATCCACACACTATGCTTCTAGCATCTGTAGAGAAGAATTCAACAACTATCATGCTCACATAGAAAATAACACATTAGATCAAAATAGGAGTACTTCCCAAGAAGAGAACAGATCTAGGAAGTCCCTTGGTTTATCTCTAAATAGTAGGACATAAACCATGAAAGGTAATATTAGATTCTGGGTCAAGAGTCAACCTCATCTCAAAAAACATGTATAAGTCATGGAATCTCCCTCTACTAAAGAAGAGTAACATCCTATTGAAGCTAGCAAATTAGTTAATTGTTTTTCCACTTGGACAAGTGGAAGTTGTGCTTACTATAGTAGTTGGTTGTTCTTATCTTGTTGATTTTCTGTTCATACTTATAGGGAGAAATAAAGGGGAATTTCTTATAATTATGGGAAGAGCATGGCTTAGTAGTTTGAGTGCTAAGTTCAAAATTAAAGATTTGTTGATGAATGGCGAGGTACCCCTACACTCAACCATACAAAGACGAGCGTTACACGCATGATCCGGTCGAACTCCGTAGACTAAGTGCCTACACACCTCATGGAACACTTAAGGTTGATCATTCATTATCTTCCTAGACTTACTTGTATTTGTCATGGTTGTATGGTTAAGCAAATCTAAGGTATGTGATTTTTATGCTTTTATGTTTTATCTCCTATGCTAAGAGGTGAAGGGTGAAGAGACTGATTACCTAACTTTAACTAACTAACTAAGCCTTAATTAACCTAGCATCAGTATCCGTTCCCACTTACCATTCACACCCTAAACCAATGCAACCTTGGTTACCAAATGCTAGTCATTGATGGGATCACCAAGCGTAATGCACATGCTCGATGTTGTTGTACTGAATGCACTTAACTATGGGAGAAGGGTTGAGAGAGATTTAATTGACTAATAAAGCATTTAAATGATGAACAATAAATAACAATAATTAAAATCCTATTTAGCCTATTCCATGCACTGCAAGGTTTATCCAAGAAGTTCGTCTTTATTTCCGTACACAAACTTGTGTTCAAGTACAATATTTTCTCAAATAAAGATCTGTTCACTTTGGAGCTCCTATTGCAGACACATGGAAATTATTCTATCTCTAGAGAGGTAAAACTGCCAGAGTTTCACTATGGTTTAGGCCTAGAATGAGAAACAAGGGAGAGCCACCTCTTATTTATAGATTTGACAGCACACTACGCGATATCGCAGGGGAAGACGCGATATTGAGGTCCATGTGATATCACGTCCCATCATACCCCCATGACTGAATAAAAACTCATCCTCGAGTTCCTTACAAAATATTGGGACGGTATGGGATTATTGACTCAAAATGGAACTAATGGGATGACATGTGAACGGATCATCATTACAAGACAAGACAAAATTGGTGTTCATGACAACAAGAGTGAACACCTTATACATTTGACATCAAGCCTTATTTGGCAGCTAAGAAAGAGAGAGAGAGAGAGAATTTTTGATGCTGCCAACACCAAGATTGCACCTTTTGTTGTCCATCCATAAGTGCCATCCATCTCATTCCTTGCATAGCTGCTTCAACATTGCTCCATTCCAAGTGTTCCCTCTAGATCCAATCCATTATTATATGATTGCCATCTACACACACAACACAATCTTATATTAGCAAGGGTAAATGAATCACATTGCAATTTATACCTTACTTCGGTGAAGGGTCCATTGGCTGAGTTGTGGTATGGCTAATATAGATCTAGAGATATAATAGTGGCTACCGAAGGTGTAGGGGTTAGGAGAAAATCAAAAAAATTTGGGTCCGGACCCCCATGACTAAGAGCGAACCTCAGGTAGTGATAGAATGGATAAAGAAAAAGAACAAGAAAGATGGAGAAAAAGAGACAACTATAACGTCGATCAAATGGATGTCAAGATAGAAATGAAAAAAAAAATGATTGCAAAAATCTTAAGGGAAAGAATGTAACTGATGCACCAAATAGGAATGTCAGTGGGTCCTCCCCAAAGTAGGCTCATGCCCTTAATGCCCTGACAAACCCACATTCAAAGAGTTTGTAGGCTCTAGGAATGTCATTTGAAACAAGAGTTAAAGTCTTAACTACAATAATTTACCAAAAAGAAAACAATGCATCAACCAAAATATACACTAATGATACAACCACCAATGAGGTGAACAATGGAGAGAAGGATGGAGAGAAGAGAATGGAATGGAATCCCAAGAGCAAGGTAGTGTACATCCCCTTGTGTATTTAATGATTAATGTGACTTAGTAGATCCCATGCCAAGTCCAGCCTCAAACAAACCACATCCAGTGACTTCGCATTAATGCATTCGGCCAACCCAACCTCTTGAAGTAACAAGAATGCCTTCCCAAAAAGCCACCACCATTCTGATCAAATAAGAAGGAGAGAATGGGAAGTAAGAAGGGCCTTAGTTAGAGGGAACATTTTTATTTTGAGTTCCATAACCAGTGCTTGTAGCCCAAATGATTATTTCTTCTAAGGGGT
>MNCI01012770.1:174198-195103 GCA_015680685.1 Gnetum montanum
CTGCAAGGTTTATCCAATCAAGTTCTTCTTTATTGCCGTACACAACTTGGGTTCAGGTTACAAGCTGCTCGAATAAAGAGCCGTTCACTCTAGGACTCCTACTGCGGGCACATGGGAAAAATTCTAACTCTGGAGTGATCAATCTGCCAGAGCTTCGCTACTTCTAGCCAGGATTGGAAAATGAAGGGAGTGCCGCCTCTTATTTATAGATATGGCGGCGGACCACGATATCGCGTACGTGATATCGCAGGAGAAGACGCGATATCGCGGCTCAGTGCATGTCGCGTCTCATCACTTAGCATAATTTTACTTTTTCCATGTTGTTTAGATTTACTACGTCATTTAATTCTACTAAGACCTTTACTTTTCCAAATTCTATTAGTAAGGAAAATAAGTATGACTATTTTCAGGCATAAAATATAGCTATTTGGTAATCTAGTAGTAACTTTCCTTGATTCACTCAGTAGTAAAGTTACTTGGTAATCTCATTAACTATTACATCAACCTAGGATGTATACAGAAAACCAAGAATACATGCTTATTTCCAATAGGATAGAATAGTCTTACATTTTCATTACACTTAGAATTTTCAATCATTATTACCGTGTTGGCACTTAACATATTTCAAGTGAAAATACATCAGTATATCATATACCTCACTAAGAGTTAAACCATACAATTTACACCTCGCTAACTCTAAAGTGAAAAGATAATGATCAAAAAATGAACATCAACTACTAGTATACTTACATTGTCCATCTATGGATTATGATCTAGTCATGTGTGAACACTTGTGACTTGTATGGTTGAGTGTTGGAATACCATCCTGCTCATCACTACTTCATCAATGATGTTGGTAGACTTTAAAGTTATGAATTAATCATCTAAAATAGTTGATCCACAATCACAAATATGGAATCATTTCCTTTGTTGATCAAGAGTAATTCTTAAGGATTGTAGAACTTAAAAGGAGGATGAATAAGTTTCCCAGATTAAAATTTTCATCCACAAAGAACACAACCAAATTTTAACATGGTTCCCCAACTTGGGTAGTCAACACTCAAAGGGTAGATCACTTGCACACCTATGGAATTTGTTTCTCTCAAAAGTGGTTTGAAGGGTACCACACCCTGTACAAGCACTAAGCTCCACTCTAAAGTAATTCAATGCCATGAAACCACTCAACCCTACAAGGATCCAACAAGCTTAGAAAGTGATTTCTAGGATCCCACAACCTTTACAACTTGAGCTCCACTCCAATTTATTGTGGCACTACACCAACACTTAATCCCGCAGGATCCCAACAAGCTCAAGGATGATGCCTTCTCACAAGAAGCACATCAACCCTACAGGGCAATCAAATAGAAACAAAAAATTACAAGGATGAAACTAATTTGCTAGTCCTTGTACTTTGAGGTACAAAATAATTGAGCACTACAATAGTACAATTGATAGTACAATGAAGCACTCAAATACAATAGAATAATATGCACAATGTTTGCTCGATGTTGACACTTGCTTACATACCAAAACTTGCACATTTTCCAAGAGAATAAAGTCTTCTTATAGCCTTGATGTTTCTGAAATCACCTTAAAATTTGTACAATAGCTATCTAATGGCTAGGGGAGACATATTCTTCAAGATTGGGATGTCTTGCTATTCAGACCTAAATTCTAGGTAGACATCTCACACCCAAGGGAGATGTCTACATGTAGGCATCTTCTCCTATTGGTAGACGTCTACTATTTTTTCAAGACATCTTCTCTAGTTCTTCTGTGCTTCAGCCAAGACGTCTTCTACTTCTCATAGAAATCTTCTTAGTTTTTGGCTTATTCCCACTTAAGTTCTTATAGTCTTCACTTTGACATCTTAATGTAGCTCACATTCCTTAAGTCTTCATTCATGCTCAACAGGCCCTTGTGGTTTCCACTCTAACATCTTTTTGTAAATGTAATGTCTTAAGCTCTCTTTCATGTCCTCACACTTCACAACAACTTATACTCTCCATTTTCCTTAATATTTTGGCATACCAAAATGTCAATAATTCTACCATGAAGTTCATGGTCACACCCATCATTTAGATGTTAAAACTTCTAATGACTGTAGAAGTTAACTAGCTTTTCTTTATTCATCTTTGATTCTATATCAGATTGGATAATTCTTGATATAAGTGGATATATCATTCTTCATGTCAAGTCAAAATTAAAAATTTTGCAATATCACATAAGTCTTGATGTATCTAGAATTTCCCATGTATAAAGCTTCATGATTCACTTAATAATTTTTGTATTCAATTTCCTTTGGGAATACTAATTCTTTCTTCCTTCATCTACATGTCTAGTTGAGAGTGGTGGTAATTATATTTTCAATTTAAGTTACTTAAGATTCACTAAAAATAAGGATCTTTCTTAAATCTTCTTCTTTATTTTTTCTTCCATAGAGGTTGTGACTACACCAATCATTGGATTCCACATTCTTCTTAATGCATTCTTTAGTACATTTTGCTTTTCAATAATATACTTTATCCATCTACATTGTCATGTATTTAAGATTAATTATCATTACAATTATTCTAAAATTTTATGATTACCTTTTCAAGAAATATTTTTCCACAAGGATAATACCTCCAAATGTTTAAAGCATGAAAAATAGCTAATAATTACAAGTCATGAGTTAAGTAATAACCTCAATTCTATACAATTTATAAGATTCAAAACATACTACCTTTTTAAAAAATAATATTACTTTGATTCCTACTCCATAACCATTAGTAAATACTTTAAATGGCAAGTTTGCATTAGGAACATTTAGTACATGAGTTGTAGTTAAAAGCTTCTTCAATCTTAAAAATTCTTTCTTGTAGTTTTTATCAAACTTAAACACACATTTTTCTTGCAAAATATTAGTTAGTGGTGCTTCCAAAGGAAAATAATCTTTCATAAAATGATGATAAAATCTAGTTAAACATAGGAACCTATAAATTTTTGTAACATCTTTGAGTTCTTGACTACACATATCTTTAAAAAATCAACTTATAAACCTTGTTTTAATACACTATGATCAAGATATGCTAATTCCTTTAAAAAATCATATTTACTTAATTTATTTTTTAGTTGGTTTTGACTTAAAATATCCATAGATGTTTTTAAGTGATCAATGTTGATGAGCGGCTAGGTACCCCTACTCCCAACCATATGAATATGAGGGTTCATGCATGATCCGGTTGAACTCCAAGGACTAAGTGCTTACATAGAAAAAGGATGGGTTATGCGATCGTTGTCTTCCCAAGCTTACTTGAAAGGCACAATTGTATAGTTAAGTAAACTTGAGGTATATGATTTTTATGCTTTTTATGTTTTATGTTCTTGGTGCTTAAAATAAGAAAATGAAATAATTTAGTGACTAATTTGATTTAACTAATCAACTATTCTCTAACTAGTCCTAACACCAACATCCGTTCCCACTTGCAAGACACATCTTGAACCAATGTAACACTACTGCAGTTACCAAATGATATTCATTACTGGGTTACCAAGTGTTCCACATATGCTCGAAGTGGTCGTGCTAGGCATGCTAATTCATTGATAAGTAATAATTAATAATTCAATGGAAATAACATTAATTAACTATTGAAAGCATCAAATAACAGTAAATAATATGAAATACAATAATTAAGCTATTCTAAATGTTGCAAGGTTTATCATAAACTTTGTCTTTATTGTTGGTCACAAGGTGTGCTCAGGTACACAATGCTTAAATAAAGATCTGTTCACTCTATGACTCCTACTACGAGCACTCAAAAATAATTCTAACTCTGAAAGGGAAAAACTGCAAGAGTTTGGCTAAGGGACTAAAAAATAATGCCAAACCAAGTGCCTCGGTCTCTTATTTATAGGCAACGAGACAAGATTTGACAGCACATGTTCGATATCGCTTCAGTACCTCCAATATCGTGTATCCAATATCGAGGGTTTGATATCATGACTCATCATACCCCCATGACTGAATGAAAACCCATCCTTAAGTTCCTTACAAAATATTGGGAAGATATGGGATTATTGACTGAACAACAACTAACGGTGACATGGAATGACAAACTCAAAGTGCCCAGTGAACGGATCAACAAACATATTACAACATTGGTGTTCATAACCACTGTGGTGAACACTATACATAGATGACATCCAAACCCTCATTTGATAGCTTGAAAAGAGAGAGAGAGAGAGAGAGTTTAAGAAAATGAGGCATATTACTACCGATGTTAAAATTGTACACACCATTGTTCATCCATGGCCACATGATTAAGCATGTTCCTTATGTAAATGGTCCAGCTCTAGTCCATCCTGAGTGCTCCCTCCTATCCCAATCCATTGTTCATGTGATCGCCATCTACACACACAACACAGTCACAAATTAGCAAGGATAGATAAGATATAATGTAATTAATACCTTGCCTTGATATGAAGCACATTGGTTAGGTTGTGGGTATGGCAGATACTGGGTTAAAGGTTTGTAACTAATAACTACCCAAGGTATAGGGGTGAGATAAGTAATGAAATGGAAAAACTTACGACAAGCCCCCACAACTAAGAGCGAACCTCCAGTAGTAATAGGATGGAAAACAAAGGAACAAGAAAGATGAGAGAAATAACAATAGTGAAGCCAATAAAACAAAAACAAATGTCATGGATGGGATGAAACAAGAAATAGTTGATTGCAAAAAATTTTTAAGGGAAAGAACTTAATAATTGCACCAAAAAGGAGTGTCAGTGGGTCCTCCCCATAGTAGGCTCATGCCCTTAATGCCCTGACAAACCCAAAAATCGAAGAGTCCATAGGCTCTTGGAATGACATATGAAGACAACTATTAAGAATTCACCCATAAGAATTTACCAAAGAATAACAATGCATTGACCAAAATATAGACTAATCATAAAATCAGCAATGAGGTGGAATATGGGAAGAAATATGAAAAGAGAAGAGAGAATGGAATGGGATCCCAAAATCAAAGTTGTCTAAAGTCCCTTGTGTATTGTGTGGTTAAGGTAACTTAATAAAATTCATTCCAAATCTAGATTAAAACTAACCACATCTAATAACCTTGCATCAACCCACTTGACCAATCCATCCTCCTAAAGCAACAAGAATGCTTTTATAGAGCAACTACCATTCCAACAAGAGAAGAATAGAGAAGCAGGAAGCAAGAAAGGGCCTTAGTTAGAGGGAACCTTCAAGCATGGGTAACATGTCTTTCTAGTGCCATAATCAGCGCTTATAGCCCATGTTCCTTTATTCTGTCTAAGGGGTGTGCTTTAAATTTCCACCAGGTTTTTTTTTTTTTTTTGAGTGAGAACCACACCATGCAAAGACTTCTTTGATTTAGTCAACTTCCTAAGATTGGTCAATAACAGAATGGCAGAGACCCATGAAAAACATCCAAGTACTCAAGAGAATGGCCAACACAAATGTGTCGAATCCCCCTTGAAGTCACACCATTTTCAATCCATTTGAATCTTTCCTTGATTTGAAGAATACCAAGTCACAAATTCATTAATAAGTTTGCTTAGAAAAAGGGACAGTACAATTCCAAAACCAAGGGAGACCATAGAGTTGAGTGGATGAATTGATGATGTGGACTCATTGCCTATTTTATCAAAAGAAACCATATCTTAGCATCACATTGAAAGTCAAAGGTAAGTGATGAGTCGCGAGGTACCCCTACACTCAACCATATGAATACGAGCGTGCACGCGTGATCCGGTCGAACTCCGCAGACTAAATGCCTTAACACCACAAGAAACACTTGGGGTTAATCGTTCGTTGTCTTCCCNTCCCTGACGAAAAAGTTTCATGAATGATATAAGGTCCTTCCCCCAACATTTGAAATTTAGTTCATTGTAGCACATGTGTGGGATTCCAATAAAGAACCTTATCTCTTGGTTGGTATTTGACTTTTCTAATTTTTAGGTCATGACGTTGTTTGTTGAAGGCCTTGTGTAGTTCATTGGATGATAGGGCGGCTAATCAATTTTCATATAGCAAGTTAAGATTCATTAACCGTTCTTTCTATGCTAGACTGAGGTCAAGGTGAAGGTCACATACTATAGATCCTCCATTCTAGTAGCCATTCCCCCATCGTGTTGGTAGCACTCACAAGATTGGACAAAATGATGGGCATCCCGAAATAATGTAGGACAATAATATCCTAGAAGCAAGATTTTAATGGTTATTTGTCTTCCAACGTAATGACCCCCACAAGGGACCTCATGAGCGTTTTGGAGAATTCACAATTGATCTACATCGGGAACACACCATCAAACCAAGTCATCAAAATAGACCTTGTAAAGGTATCTATTAATTTCCATGAAATGTTTGACTTGGTGGAGAAACTATTGTTTCTTTTTAATGGCCAGACCTTGTGGTGTTTCTTGTGTGAGAAGATACGTAAGAATGCTACTATACCAATTTGTATCTATGGGTGATTAATTGTTTCTTAGACCTGCAAAGAGAAGTTCATTAGGGAAGTGATCAGAAATTGGGTATTCATCCTCTTTGTTGTCCCATCACAACCGAGATAAATGATCGACAACAACATTCTCGGTGCCTTTATGATCGATCATCATAAGATCGAACTCTTGTAAGATCACGAGCCATCATATGATGTGAGGGCTCACTATTGGTTTATTCATAAGGAAACAAATTACACTATGATCAATGCATACAAATATTTTATAGCCTAATACATAGTGCCTAAATTTTTCTAATGCAAACACCATAACCATTAACTCTTTTTCTGTTGTGGTGTAGTTGAGTTGTGCACCAGCAATACTTCAACTTGCATAGTGAATGCAATAGGGACATTTTTTGTCATCTAACTGTGTAAGCACAGCTCCTAAAGCAAAATTGAACATGTTAGTCATTATATGGAATGATCTGGACCAATCAGGAGCTTGTAGAATGGGTGTTCCTATTAGCTTTTGCTTCAAGGTTTGGAAAGCTAGCTCACATTCCTTGGTCCATTCAAAAGGTATGTCCTTTTTCGTTAATTCTACTAATGGTTTTGTGATCTTTGAAAAGTTCTTAATGAAGCATCTATAATAGCTTGTATGTCCAAGGAATGATCGTTCATCTTTTATGATTTTAAGTTGATGAGTGATTTCTTGGATGACTTTAATTTTCTCAGGATCTACCTCCATCCCTATTTGTGAAATTTTATGCCCTAATACAATGCCCTCTTAGACCATTAAGTGGAATTTTTTGCCAATTGAGCCTTATGTTGGTTTCAACACATCATTTTAGTACTTGCTCTAATTAGTCCAATGCTTGTTCAAAGACCACTCCATAGGTCAAGAAATCATCCATAAAAACCTCCACATCATTCCCTATTTACTGATGAAATATACTAAGAACCAGATGTTGAAATGTTGCTGGGGCATTGCACAAACCAAACGGCATCTACCTATATGCAAATGTCCCCCAAGAACTTGTGAATGTAGTCTTGTCTTAGTCTTCTGGTGCTATATGAATTTGGTTGTACCCACTATAACCATCTAGAAAACTATAATAGCAATGCTCTGCAATGGTATCTAAGACTTGGTCAACGAATGGAAATGGGAAATGGTCTTTACATGTTGCCATGCTCAATAGCCTAAAGTCTATACACACTCTCCATTTACCTCCCTTTTTAGGCATAATGACTAATGGACTAACCCATTCACTATCAGCAATGGAGTAGATGAACTCAACCTTCAAAAGTTGTTTAATTTCTTCTTTAACTACTTACTTAAGCTTTGGGTTCAGTCATCTCTGCAATTTTCATCGAGGCTTCATAGAGGGGTCAGTGTAGATTCTATGTTGCCATATCCTAGGATCTATTCTGGTTAATTGGGTACATGACCAAGAAAAGGCTTTTGACCATTTGTTTACCATCTTCGACAGTCTTTCTTTTTGTTGAGGAGCGAGCTTAGCATTAATGATTACCGATTTTCCATTCTTGAGAAATGTATACTCCATATCGGTGGGCAACAGTTTTAACTCGAGGGGCTCTTGCTTAAACTTGTTAGGGATTTTCAACTTCCCCTAGTTGATATTTTCGATGTCAGGACTTGGAAGTTGGTGATGGACTTGCTCTAATGTATCTATGCTATCGATATAAGCACAAGTCAAGTTCTCAGTTAGTTCCATGCATAAAGTTGAATTGCTATTTTGGTCAATTGTCAGCCACTAAGTGTCTTCCTATCTTGTGGTTGCTACATACAAGCATCTTTGTATGCTAATTATTTGTGCACACTAGTTGCATGCAGGCAATGTTAAACATTGTACAAACCAAGACTTCTGCATGCAGTTACACCCTGTGTCACTGTATGCGATGCATGGAACTTTCTTCTTCTCGATCTTTTCAAACATATTTTCTTTTAATATTTCTAGGGAAAGATCACATATTCCTAGGCACACATCAATTGTACTCAGCCATGCTCTTCCCATTATGATTTGGAAGTCCCCCTTACAGTTATTAACTTGGATCACTAGGAAATCAGCTAGATACGACCACCCACAAATAGTGGTGACAATGTCCTCCACTAGTCCTAATGGGACAGTGATGGACTGGTTGGTCGACTCTAAATGAATGTTACTCTTTTTTAGTGGAGGCAGGTTCCAGGCTTTGTACATTTCTTGAGAGACTAAGTTAACACCAAAACCTAAATCCAAAAAAGCTTTGCAAGGCTCATTCCCAGCGATTTGCAAATATATAAGAGGACTTCTAGGATTAGATAATTTCCTAGGAAGATGGCCAGATTTAATCCAATCAGTGATGGCATGAGTTAACATGACAGTGTGCGTGGAGTGTGATTCTTGGTTTGAAGGAAGCTCCAAAGATTCAAATGATGGTGAGGCCTTTGGAGAATTAGTCACTTGTGGTTGTAAGGACTTGGTTGAACTATTGGTTCTAAAGAAATATCTTTTCTTTGATTAGTTGTTTGAACCAATAGTAGGTTGAGGATTGATAGCCCTTGTAGCATTACGTTGCTGCAGCAAGGCAAGAAGCTCGCCTTGCATAGTTGGAGTAAGTGGTAATGAAGCTAAGGGTGGGAGAGCTATAATCGGATGAGAAGGATAGTACATATCTAGAACATCACTCTTAGGAGAAGAAGTTCTATAGTACTTATGGGTCTAGTAGTGAAACTGAAGAGTAATGTGACTAGTAGAGTCACATGGAGAGATCGATTACTGAATGTAATACCCGTACGGGTCAGGTTCATGGTAAGGATACTGTTGACATAGGGTGGCATTCCCCATGATTATGGGTGTTGCCACCATTGATACTGTTCATTCGGTTGTGGTGGAGCTCCACTCGGATAATATGTCAAGGGTTGGTGGAATTTCCTTGGGCTACCTTGAGGATAAGGTAATCTTCTGGGTGTTTGTCATCTATTTAATCGTGGGTTTAGTGCATACATCCTAGACTCTTGTAGATGTGACACCATTGCGCAACATCCCTTAGTATGGTCATATTGGTAAACCTCACATCCATCATCATCGTCTATATTTGAATCCACAACCTCTTCAATGACAGCAACCTTGCCCTTACCTTTGTTATGTGGATACTCAACTTCTTTCTTTTTCCTCCTCTCTCAATCACTACCTAGTTCTCTAGACACCTCTACTATTTTTAGAATAGTTTGAAATTTATCATCTAGGAAGTTCCACATTTGATTAACCTTTGTCAATACTTCTGATGCAAATTTTTGGATGGGCAAAGTATTTCTATTCACCATCTCTTCAAGTGATGACTCTTCCTCATCTTCACAAAATCTAATTTCCTTCTTTCAGAGGGAAAAATATCTGGTGTATTCCTCCACACTTTCTCTTTTCCTCAACTCACCTTTCTTCTTGGCAACTTTCTCTAATAATCTTTATATTTGATGTGCTCTCAGCTCAAATAGCCTTCCTTGGGCATAAGTCCCAAGGGTTCTTCAAGTTTCATGCCTAAGCCCATCTATGAGATGGCGTAGTTGTTCCTTCTACGAGTAACCATGGCCAGGACAACAATGTAACAATGAATAATACTGGTCCATGGTAGCATCCAAGGATTTGTGTCCTCCTTGTTTCCATCCTTGGATTTGCTTACATAGGTTGGACACCTAGGAGTATGCTTGATACTTATCATTGAATAGTTCTAACATGGTACTCCATCAACAAATGGATTCCAGTTCTAAGGATCAATACTATCTTTTTGCTTCCTTGATTAGTGTCCATGGAAAAAAATTTAGCTTTTGCCACTCTTTTTCTATATTTTGCAAGGCACATGCATCATGGAGGGCTTGTAGATGGTTTTGAGGATCAGCATTGTATCCCCCTTTAAATAATGGGATGTTATTCATGTCTAATCTTTTGATCCTACTATCTTTTTGGTGCCTTTTTGGGATCCTAATAGCCTCTATTATGTCTAACATACTTTGGGTAGCGAGTAGGGGTTCATCATGATCATGTTATCTATGGCGTCTATGATGCATATGTTGTTCCCTACTCTCCCTTCTTTCATGATGTGTCTCTCTAGACTACCCTCATCCCCTTTCTTGACTATTTTGTCTATGATCTCTATTTCTCTTACCCTTGTCCTCATGGTCTTGCCCTTTGCGACTATGTTCAAATCCCAAAGGAGAGGGGAAAGGAGATGATGAAGGTGAAAAGGAAGGAGGACTGGCACCATGACGATGCTTGTCACCTTCTCTTTCATGGTCATGGTTACGATTGGAATGTCTGTCATTATCATGTGTTCATGTTCCTTTTTTAGATCCTTTGTGTTCATTGGTACTAGAACCTAGGTTATGAATAGTTGAATGAAGATTCTGATACCCAACACCTTGATCAAAGTTAACGAGAGGAACATCGTTTTGTGGAAAACCTCTTGAGGTAGGTTCACCACCCTCGTTTTCACTTAGGACATACGGGACATCCTAAGACCACTTTCCCTTCATGGATTCATAATGTCTCTCCTATTGCAAATCGCTCTGGTGTTGTGCCTCCATGGGTCGATAATCTCTCGAATCTTGATCATGCATAACGTACTTTGATTGTAAATGTTACATACCAATTCATGTAAGAGCACAAAGAAGCATGCTTGGGATTGAGCGATCGGCAGCTAACACTATGTTACCTTCTAAATCACGCCATCATAACTGTTCATCCTAGTGGAGATAAAGGTAAAGTCTGGTACATACTCATTGGGATGAGCGTATACCAAGCGAAACTATTGGGGTACTGGCGGATTATCTTGTGCACTCCGCCTTTGATTGTTCATGGTGTTAGACCTAGGCAGTGAAGCATTCTCATAAGAAGAAGGAGACATGATTGAATATTCAATGTGCAATACTCTTTTTCAATGATTGTATGATAACTAACCCTAAGGGTTCGTTCCAATGATGGAAGGATTTCCTAAGTTCTAATTAGCACACAAACAACAAAATCCTAGCAACAGAACTAATGATGAGTGGCTAAGTACCCCTACGCCCAACCATACAAATATGAGCATTCACACGCGATCTAGCCGAACTCCAAGGATTAAGTGCTTATGTCCTTACATAGAACAAGGATGGGTTATGCGATCATTGTCTTCCCAAGCTTACTTGTAAGGCATAATTGTATGGTTAAGTAAACTTGAGGTATATGATTTTTATGCTTTTTATGTTTTATGTTCTTGGTGCTTACAATAGGGAAATGAAATAATTTAGTAACTAATTTGATTTAACTAATCAATTATTTTCTAACTAGTCCTAACACTAGCATCCATTCCCACTTGTTGAACACATCCTAAACCAGTGTAACACTATTGGGATTACCAAACGCTATTCGTTACTGGGTTACGAAGTGTTCCACATATGCTCGAAGTTGTCGTGCTGGGCATGCTAATTCATTGATAAGTAATAATTAATAATTCAATGGAAATAACATTGATTAACTATTGAAAGCATCAAATAATAGTAAATAACATGAAATGCAATAATTAAGCTATTCTGAATGTTGCAAGGTTTATCATAAAGTTCATCTTTATTTCTAGTCACAAGGTGTGCTCAAGTACACAATGCTCAAATAAAGATTCATTCACTCCATGACTCCTACTATAGGCACTCAGAAATAATTCTACCTCTAGAAGGGAAAAACTACAAGAGTTCAACTAAGGGACTAAAAACTAATGCCAAACCAAGTTCCTGGCCTCTTATTTATTGGGAACGAGACATGCTCCAACATCGCATGTTCAATATCGCTTCGGTACCTCTGATATCAAGTATCTGATATCGAGGGTCCAATATCGTGACTCATCAAATGTGCTCTTCTCTAGTCTTGGAGTACACTAACATGTCATCCATGAATACTATAACAAACTTGTCTAGGTACTCTCTAAAAATGTTATTCATAAGGATCATGAACATTGCAAGTGTGTTGGTCAGTTTGAATGGAATCACCACAAATTCATACAATTTGCATATTGTTTAAAGGTAGTTTTCTTGATATCTTTTTCCTTAATTCCTATTTGGTGATAACTTAACTTTAAATTAATTTTTGAAAAATAATACACTTTTATAATTTGGTCAAATAGATTATCAAATTTGGATAAAATATAGGTATTGTTAGTTGTTACCTTATTTGCCATCCTGTAATCAATGCATAAACTTAAGGTACTATCCTTCTTGGCAAACAAGATCAAGGCATCCTAAGGAGAGACAGTAGGTTGTATCCTACCTTCTTCTAGCAATTGATCTAGTTCCACTTTTAACTCACTTAGTTCAATAGTTGAAAACCTATAAGGGACTTTCATTCAATCCCTGGAAAAATATCAATAGCATGTTCTATGATTCATTTAGGTGGTAATTCTTTAGTTTCATCAAATACCAAGGACTCCAACTCCTTAAGTTCTTTAGAAAGTTCAATATTGGTCAATTTTTAAGGTTTGGTTATCTTTACTACAAACATAGTTATACCTTTATTAACTAATCTCTTTACCTGTGTGATGGTTATGGTATGAATCTTTCTTACTATTCCTATCCATCTTAGAACCTTGACTTCATCAATGATGGGAGATTTTAAGACATAGGTTCCAAAGTGAGTTGTAACGTTAATATTTGGAAGGAAAGCCATTTCTAAAATCACATGTATGTCTCCAAATTTGAATTCATGATTTATTAGAGAAATAAGTTTCTTAAAGATCAAATTTAAATTTACTATACATCAAATGCTTATTCATAGTCATCTAATTTACAAGTTCAATTTTAACCACTTTCTTTAAAATCAAAGTTCAGTTTAATGTTTTGAATAGACTCAATAAAATAAAATTATCATTTGCATAACTATCTATCAAAAAATCAACTTTCCTACCCCAAATAGACCCTTCAATAAAAAATAAATCAAATTTAAGTTTTTACAAATCTAATTTGGAAGATACTAAACTTTTCTTCATTATAGCTAATGTAGAGGAATGGCTTTACACTTGATTGCAATATTGTTAGGCTTCTATGTTTTATTTTGATTACCATGATTAGTTTGTTGTTGCTTGTGGTAGTCATGCTTAAGGTGATCTTTTCAACATTGGAAACAACTAGTTCAAATCTTCTTATTAGGACCTTCTTGGACTACCGCTTATTACAAGGATGTATTTCTTTCATAATTAGATTCTTCATAGTGTTCATATTTCTATAGGTTTCATCCACCATCTATGAGTTGTGAGTGCGAATCTATGAGTGTAGTTGGCTAGGCATCCACCAATAAACTTGGATGTGAGCTCACTCTCATCTCAATGATTCACATATATTAAAAGGTTATAAAACTCCTTATAATAACCTTCTATGGAATGTTAGTCCAATCTTAACAATTTGAATCACATCTGTCACTCTTTTAAGAAGGACTCTAAAACTAATTTTTTCTCAAAATCTCATTAAAAGTCATGCTAGTTAATGATAAATCATTAGACCTTTAATCCATTACATCATATTGGAATGAATCCTCTCAAATATAGGGAGACAACTTTTAAGCATTCTTAACTAGTTGGATTCAACATTTCAAAATAGATCTTCATAGTGTCAACCCAATCTTTGATCTTAGTACTTATTTTGAGGGCTCCATCATAATGATCTAACTTCACCTTCTTAGCATAATCTTAAGTGAGTTATTCCTTGGATGGTGTTGACCAATCCCGATAATTATCAACATGGGATATTATTCTGAGCCTTGAAGATGTATTTAGATTGTCTTGATTATTTACTTAAGGAGATTATTCTTGAGGTTGGTCTCAAGATTGCTTACAAAATTTATGATGATTATAAGGTTGGAATAATTGATCAATCAATTGGATAATGAAATCCATAAAGGAATCCATCTTCCCTTCGACTTCTCATCATTTTCCTTTGAAAATTAGATAAATTTTTAATCTCATCTAACGTATCTTACATGTACTTCCCAAGTCCTTTATTTGCATCATAGAGCTCCTATTGATCACTTCTAATCTCATTGATTTGCTACTACAGGGAATTGATTCACTTGATAACTTGTACCTCCATGATTCTCCTATTATCTCTTTAGGCTCTAGGTATGAGTGCACAAAGGAGGTGAGGCAATAATACTTCCTAAGATAAGGACTTATTAATAGTGACTTGGTGAGTTAGAATTGATACTCATCTAATTTGGAAAAAATAATTCTCTAGTTAGATTCAAAAATTTAAATTCAACTAGAAAAAACTATTTGGTTGTTGGAAAAAAAATTTCTAGTTTAATTTCTATGCATGTTTAACATTTTAAGGCCCTTCAAACATGTCAAAAAAAAAACGATGAACTAACTACTTTTTAGATTCTTGAATGCCTAATTTGCCTTCACCATCATGTTTGGAAGGCCGAAATATTCTAGAAATAATATTTGTTCATTAAAACAAGCATTTGAAATATAATATTATAATCATTTTCTCACAAAATATTAAGACATAGTTTTAAAAAAATAAAGGATTTTTTAAGAGGTAATCTATCCTAGTACTACTCTAGTATAAGTGTACTTAATTTTCTAGGTTTTAACATGATTTCTACCAACCCACATACTTTTTAGATTATTTAAGTTTTAGTACATTTTAATATATGAACTTTACATTCATTATTTTTTAAAAAAAATGGCTTCTTCTCCTTCCTTGTGTTTGTACATCCAAGGTAGGGACTAGTAGGCTCTGCCATTGTTAGAGAGACAACATACTAGAAAAGCTTCCAACAACTACCAATTTCAATGAAGGTAGGGACCAACAATGTTTCCAACCACAAGTGGATTAAAAATTTAATTTTTTGAATATTATTTTTATAATTTTAAATCTAATACATGTTTTTCTAGAAAACTAAAACAACGATATCTTCCTAACCATAAATCAGATCAAGATGAAATTGATATTATTGAAATTGTCTTAACAAGCACTACACCTTGAGGTTAGTTAATATTCACTATAAATTAGTTAAAATTATTTAAAATTAACAATGATATGTTAGCCTAGTGGTAAGACTCTTCCTTTAAAAGGACCAAGTCATGGATTCAATTCTGGTGGGCAATGCTAAGTTATAAAGTTCTAAATGGACTATATATTTTGGGGTGTATCTATATTATAATTATTTCAAGTTCAAAACCATCCCCTCCCCCCTTAAAATTTCTTAAAGTTTAAAAATTTTAACTTAATAATTAGTTTAAAATTTATTAAAAAGCATATTAATTTTACTTTTAACTAACACAAAACTTCTTATTTTTTGCTTGATTAGTTGTAATTGTTATTATAACTATGTTTTTCTTTATTAACTTGGATGTAATTGAACCTTGATTTTCCTATAAATTAAGCATAAGCTTAGTTATTTGGTTCATACTTAAGCTACATAGTAATAGCAACAACATAGTTAAGACAAAAGGCAAGAAGCAAGTGAACTAAAGAACGATATGTTATGGAATATTATGCAGGAAAATATCCTAGGTTGAATAGTGGAACCACATAGAAAAATGATGACAACAAAAATGAAATACTAAAAAAAGAAATGTAGAAAAAATAGAGCCTTATAGATATTTTTGTGGTTTGGCAAAGCATCTATCTTCACGATACTAAAGGATTCTCATTAGCAAAAACAAGAAAAAAAGATACAAAACACATTACTATGTAATACAATAGTAGCAAATCCTTGCTTTATAATATAGCAATAGTACATCCTTGCTCTACAATATAGCAATAGCAAATCCTTACTCTACAATCCAATAGCAATACATCTTTACTCTATAATCTAGCAACAACATGCCCTTGCTCTATAATACAACAATAGCATACCCTTGCTCTACAATCCAACAACAACATGTATTTGCTCTATAATACAATAGTAGCACATCCTTTCTTTGTAATATAGCAACAACATATAAAAAAAACACATTCTTCCTTTACAATACAACAATAACATATCCTTGATCTACAATATAGTAGTAGCACATCCTTACTCTAAGCCCACTAGGCCTTCTCTCTAGCATCTGTTGCCCTCGTCCATGGCAACAACTATCTACTGTTGGATTCACCACCAAAAATCCTCTCCAACCTTTGTGATAGACCTACCACATTTACTGCTAAAACTTGTTTTCAATCTCTACTACCCTCCATCACCATCCTCCTTGGATTCTATTCCCTTAAACCTAAACACTCATCACTAGACCTTCTCTATTAGATAATCCTCCTTAGATTTTAGACTCCTAGACCTCCTCTCCTTTGTCAACTCCTAGCTAACATTGTTCCTAGGTTCATCCTACCTTTATGCAATCTTGCTCACCAATAGACATGAGCCCTCATGATCAGAGATTCATTGAACTTGGTCATTGCCCACAATACCCTGAGACCTACATTTGAGAAATTATTTCTCATAATGTCTTTAGACTTTTTTAATTATCTCATGCTAATTTTGACTCATACTATTACAATCTTCACCATGAGCCAAAATTGATCCCTATATCTCCTACACCGAATCCTCTAACTTCATTTGACATTCCTTGAGGTTTCTTTACTTTTCCTTGTAAGACTTTATGTAGATCTACTAAATAAGCATACTTTTAATCTTAATTTGTCATAGACCAAATTTATTCTTGCCATTGAATTTCTCCACCTTAAAATTTATCTTCAAGATCCTAGAGGTCATTCTTCTACACCCGCTACCTACTCTAATACCAATTTTTTTGGAATATTATGCATAAATAATTCTAGATTGAACAACAAAATCATAAAAAAAATGTTAAGAATAATAATGAAACACTAAAGAGACAAAAGACAAGAAAAACATAGACTTAGAGATATTTTCATGGTTTGGCAAAGCACCTATCTCCATGATACCAAATGATTCTCATTAGAAAAATTAAGAAGGAATAGTATAGAATGCATTTCTCTGCAATACAATAGTAACATATCATTGCTCTGCAATCCAACAATAGCATGACCTTGCTCTACAATCCAACAATAGCGCATCCTTGCTTTCAATATAGCAATAGAACATCCTTACTCTTTCATATACCAACAACATTTCCTTGCTCTACAATCTAGTAGTAGCATGCCCTTACGCTGTAAGAAACATCAACAACATCCTTACTCTACAATACAACAAAAACACATCAATAGCAATACATCCTTACTTTATAATACAATAGTAGCATATTAGTAAGAGCACATCCTTTCTTTGAGCCCACTAGACCTCCTCTTTGACATCTACTACCCTCATCCATGGCAATAACTATGCACTACCACATTCACTACCGAACCTCCTCTCTAGCCATTGTGATGAACCTACCACATTCACCACTAAAACTCCTATCCAACATCTTCTACCTTTTTTAATAGCCCAGGGTTGATGATCCTCTATTGAATAACCCTCCATGAATTTCAGCCCCCTAAAACTCCTATTCAACATTGGCTTCTAGTCGATGCTATTTCTAGGCCCATCCCATCTTCACATCGTTTTACTCACCTATAGATATGAGCCCTTATAATAACAAGTTCATTAAACTTGGATGATGAGGACCAAGTCCCAACCCCTCAAATTGAAGCTAATGAATCATTCAACTAGTTACATTAACAAGCATGCATCAACACAACCTCATTCATGAGTAGTGAGGTACCCTTACACCCAACCATACAAATCACGAAGCATTCATGCTCAACGTGGTCGAATTCTACAAACTTTATCATTTCCAGTGCACTAGCCCTTTAGGAAGTGAATCTAGCCTTAAGGTCAATCATTTTCCTCCTATTTACACTTGTGATGCATGTTGGTATGGTTAAGTGTAATTGAGTCATCCAATTTTTATCATTTTGTATTTTATGTTTTGGGTGCTTGAAATGTAGGTAAAAGGAATTGGATTAACTAATCTAACTTAATTAACTAACTACTATTAAGCTAATCCTAACATAAGTATTTGTTCCCACTTTTCATACACATCCTAAACCCATGTATCCACTGCAATAACATTGCTAGTATTGCCAACTAAATACATGTTATGCTCAAAGCGGTCATACTTATGTATTTAATCTATCTAACTTAATAATATCATTAACTTAATTACTAGAATATAATTGCAAAATAATTGAGAATAATTAGCAAATAATTGAAAACATTGAATGCATAAATAAAAAGAACTAATCTATCCAAAGTGCTACAAGGTTTATCAGAAAGCTTGTCTTTATTGCCTTGCACATTGTCATGCTTAGGTACAACAATGCTCGAATAAAGATTCGTACACTCAATGACTCTTGTTGCAAGTACTCAGGGAAAAAATTCTAACTTTCAAATGGAAAAAATGCAAGAGCTTCACTACAATTGAAATCTAGACTCCCCATAAATGTGGTGGGTAGGCACATATTTATAGGCAATGGATAGACACCACGTCAATGAAGCATTGTCGACGCAGGTCCAAATGTGTTAACAAGGCCTCATGGACTAGGCCTCATTGACATGATCAGTTACGTCAATGAGGCCTTGTCAATGCAAATAACCAATGACAACTCATCATACCCCCATGATTGAATGAAAACTCATCCTCGAGTTCTTTTACAAAATTGGGAAGGTATGGAATTATTGATTGACTTTTCTTTCTACAAAACAAACTTGAATGACTTGACAAAAAATGGAGTGCCAAGGTGTATGGATCAACACATTACAAAAAATGGTGATGTTCAAGACACAAAATTGAACAGCATGATACAACTCTTCAAAAATTTGGACAACACAGTCCTTGATGATGTGAATCTTGTTGGAGAAGATCAAACAGTCCCAAACAATTCTCCTCATTGAGATCATTCAATAGGCACTTCTTCTTCTGAAATCTATCAAACAGATTCCACTTTCAGTTCCTCACAAAGAGGTCTTGTTGCATGGGTCACCTCCTGTTATTCTTGGCCTTGTTCCTATTTCCCCTTCTATCTCTATGTCGTTTCTCGTATGGTTACAAGGGTTCTCCTTGTTGTGGGTGCTTTTGTTTAGGTGCCATCTGTAATCACAATAGAACCATGGATTAGCAATCATTTTGTAACCCTAAAAAAATTAGGATACCTTAACTCTTGAGGTTAGTTACACTTGCCTAAGCTATGATTATGGCTGATTTAATCAACATAATTGTTATTTCTATTTACGCCTTATCATTGATAAATCATCCTAAAGGTTATTGGAAGGGTTAATCTTGAAAAAAGTTGATGTTTATGTATGATTAAAGTTACTAACCCTTAGGAGAGTTAGAAAAAAAATTTGAAAATTGAATAAAAAACCTTAAGGTTTATGGCCCGCATGATAAAGATCTTACCTTTGGTAAGTGAAAGATTAAAAAATGGAATGATTTGGACAAACGGTTTAAAGGTTATAGGCTCATAAAGGTTGTGAGCTCTGAAAAATTGCAAAAATTCCGTGTTATGAGAAAATGACAAAAAATTCCAAAGTGTTCGACAGTATATATAGTAGTTTTATATTGCATCAACAAGGCCTTGACGATGGGGCCCCATCGACAAGGTCGGCTGCATCAATGAGGCCTTGATGACGTAGCTATTGACCACCATTGACTTTGGTTAAACTTTCAAAATATAAGGAATTTTTTGATGAAATTGAGGTCAAATGAAAGCTTAGAAGACCAAGAATAGTATGAAATCATGAGAAGAGGGCAATGAAGTTCATAAATTGGAAAGAATGGAGAAAAATTGATGTTAATGGATGAATGCAATGAAAGATTAATTAGTACTAAGTGGCTTACACAATGGAAAATACAAAATATAAGATTGTAATGATGTCAAAGGTAAGGAACTTTAACTAATCAAAGCTAAAAGCTATGCAAGTGGGTCCTCCCCATAGCAGGCTCATGCCCTTTTTGCCCTAGCATAACCTCAATTGAGGAGTTCGTAGGCCCCATAGTCGATTTAATGATCATGACAAGTTAAGGACCAACCCAAAAGAATCCACTCAAGAATCCCAATACATCAGACTAAGATGTACAGCATAACATAGAACCTGGTAGTGAGGTGAGTTATGGCAGCATGGATGGATGATAGAGAAGGTGGAATGGAGTTCCAAATTAAGGTCATAAGAAGTCCCTTGTGGACTTGTGGTTAAAATGACCCAAGAAATTCCATCCTTAGTCCAAACCAAAACCATCCACTTTCAATGATTTCACATCGTCACTCTAAGATTGATCCACCCTCTCCAGACACAAGAGTGCCTTTGCAAGACAACCACCATTCCACAAGAGGAGAGAGAGGTAGCAAGTGAGAGAGATAGGGCCTTAGTTAGAGGGGACCTTAAAGCATCAATGTATTTAATTTGAGTCCCATAACCAGTGCTTGTAGCCCTTTTATTTATCCAAGGGGTGTGCTTTGAATTTCCATTGTTGTTTTT
>MNCI01012770.1:195252-209803 GCA_015680685.1 Gnetum montanum
ACCAACAATTACACATTAAGCACAAACCATCATTCGTAAACAACAACTATGTGTCCTGCAATAATAAAGCATATTTATTATCAAGAATGAGAAAATATCACACTTAATCAAAAAAAACAAAAGATAAAATAAAGTGTATATATATATATATATATAT
The DNA here is from genome assembly GCA_015680685.1 of Gnetum montanum. Classification (NCBI taxonomy): domain Eukaryota; kingdom Viridiplantae; phylum Streptophyta; class Gnetopsida; order Gnetales; family Gnetaceae; genus Gnetum; species Gnetum montanum. Next base: position 195,410 of record MNCI01012770.1, read on the forward strand.
ATAATAGAGTGTAAAATAATCAAGAAAATTTAAATGTACTAAAAATGGTATAAAATTAGAAAAATTTGAAAATCAAAAATTTGTAAAATCAAAAATGTAAAAAACAAAAAGGGTAGAAAAACTAAGAGGCCATCGTAATGGTTAGCATGGATGGCCATCTCCCCCACAACTGAGTTGGAAGGAGGAGATCCAAAAAATAGAACATGGATGTCCATTAGGTGAGTTGGTATTTACACTGGTCAATCTTGGTTATAGGAAAGGTTTGACTTGTTGAATATTGATTAGTTGCTTTTTATTTGGGTTGTTAAGTTTGTAAATTATCATGGCCCCAAAGGGAGAGTTTTGATCAATTATATAAGGTCCCACCCACAATGTTTGAAATTTTACCTTTTGAGGTACATGTGTAGGGTTCTAGTAAAGGACCTTATCTCCTGGTTGAAACCTTACTGTCCTAATTCTAAGGTCATGGCATTGCTTGCTAAATGCTTTGTTCACCTCATTCTAAGATAGGGCCACTAAGTGATTTTTGTCTAGCATGTTCAAATTGATCAATCTCTCCTTCTGTGCTAAACTTAGGTCAAGGTTTAGATCACAAGCCATTGAGAGTGTACAGAGCTCAGATTGAATTGGGAGTGTTGAAAATTTTTCATACACTAACTCATAGGGAGAATATCCAATAGGAAGTTTCCAAGTTGATCAATAAGCCTAGAGAGCATCATTAAGTTTTCTGCTCCAATCCTTCTTATATTTTCTAATGGTTTGCATTAATGTTTTAGTAATCTCCTAGTTGGTTACCTCTACTTGATTGTTAGCTTGTGGGTGGTAAGGTGTTGTTAATTTATGTTCTACCCCCAAGATTTGCATTAATTTTCTAAATGTGGCACCTATGAAATGATTCCCATTATCAAAAATTAGTGAACACAACACCCCAAACCTATTAAAAATATGTTATCTAAATCAAGCAGTAGTGGATGATGTGCAGTCTGTAACAACAATAGCTTTAGCCCATTTTGTGCAATAGTCAACTGCTACTATAATATACACTTTCCCATTAGACATGGGTGTGATGAAACCCATGAAGTTAACACCCCATATGTCAAAAGGTTCTAGTGGTTGAATCCACTATTGAGGACCTTCCATACAAATGATCATCCCCTTGTCACATTGACAATGTTCAAAAGACTTGACAAACTGGTGGGCATCCCTAATGATTATGGGCCAATATTATCATGCCATTATGATTTTTATGATCATGCATCTTCTTGCATAGTGGCCTCCACAAGGTCCTTCATGAGCATCCTGGAGAATGTGTAGTTGATCTTCATCAAGGACACACCAATGAATTAGGCCATCAGCACACACCTTGTAAAGTGTCCATTAATTTCCATGAAGTATTTGACCCGATGAAGAAATTTTTATTTTTTCCTAAAATCCTAGTCTTTTGGCATCTCTTGAGTGAGAACATATGTAAGGATGCCATTATACCATACTTCTTTTTTAGTTGTTTGTTCATTTATTGCTCCAGTAAAGATGAGTTCATCTAGAAACTGATCAGAGAGTGGGCTCTCCTCCTCTTTTTTATCCCATCTTAAGCAAGAAATATGGTCAACAACCACATTCTCAATCCCTTTTCGATCTACCATAGTAATTTCAAATTCCTACAAGATCACAAGCCAGCATATAACATGAGGGCTCACCATCAGCTTATTCATAAGGAAGCAAATTGCACTATGGTCTGTATGTACAAATACTTTGTAACCTAGCACATAATGTCTAAACTTTTCTAGTGCATACACAACTACCATTAATTCTTTTTCTATGGTGATGTAATTTAACTATGCCCCCACAATGCTTCAACTCGTGCAATGGATACAATATGGATGTTTCTTATCATCCATCTGTGTGAGCATAACTTCCAAAGCATAGTTAGATGTGTCTATCATGATATGGAATGGTTTGAACCAATCAAGTGCTCATAGGATTGGTGTTTCTATGAGTTTCTCTTTTAATTGTCGGAATTCATTTTCACATTCCTTGTTCCAATTGAAAGGTGCATATTTCTTTGTAAGTTCTACCAATGGTTTAGCAATCCTAGAGAAATTCTCAATAAAGTGCCAGTAGTAACCAGTGTGTCCAAGGAATGACCAAAAATCTTTAACAGTCTCCGATTGGCATGTTATTCCATAGATGACCCTTATCTTTTCTGGGTCTACCTCAATTCCTTTCTGTGAAATTTGGTGTCGTAGCACAACGCCTTCTTGGAGCATCAGATGGCTCTTTTGCCAATTGAGTCGTAGGTTTGTCTCAACACATCTCTTCAGTACTTGCTCAAGTCAATCCAAGGCATGCTCAAATGTAGCTTTGTAAGTGGAGAAGTCATTCATGAAAACTTTAACACCACTACCGATTTGTTGCCGAAAGATACTAAGGACCAAGCATTGAAATGTTATAGGGGCATTGCATAGACCAAATGGCATCTTACAGTATGCAAAAGTCCCCCAGGGACTCATGAATGTTGTCTTGGCTTAGTCTTCTGGTGCAATTTGGATTTGGTTATAGTCACTATAGTTGTCCAAGAAACTATAATAAAAATGCCTAGATATGGTGTCTAATACTTGATCCATGAATGGTAAAGGAAAGTGATCCTTAAACATTTGACATATATAATAACCTAAAGTCAATGCAAACCCACCATTTACCATCCTCCTTTGGTACAATTACAAGTGGACTAACCCACTCACTATTCATGATTGGATAGATAATCCCTACTTTGAGGAGTTGCTCTATCTCCACCTTAATTATTTGCTTCAATTTGGGGTTTAGCTACCTCTATGGCTACCTTCTAGGCTTCATGGTCTAGTCAGTGTAAATGCGGTACTGGCATATCCTTGGATTGATCCCTATTAGTTCTAGATATGACCAAGTGAAGCCTATTGACCATTTATTCACCACTTTCAACAACTTTTCTTTTAGTTCAAGAGCAAGTTTGGCATTAATGATGATCGGTTTACCACTCTTTAAAAATGCATATTCCATTCCAACTAGTAAAGTTTTTAGTTCTAAGGGCTCCTACTTTAAGTGATCAAGGATCTCCAACTCTCCCCAATAGTTATCATCATCTTCAGTACAGAGTTGGGAATGGACTTTTTCGATTTTGTTCATGCCTTCTACATATGCACAAGTTAAACTCTCAGTTGGCTCCATGCACATTGTGCTACTATCTAAATAAGCTATCAGCCACTAGTTGTCCTCCTGCTTTATGGCTGTTGCATACAAACACTGTTGAACATTAACTTCTTGTGCACACTGATTGCATGCCTTAATGTATGCACTTTTGATGGACCAAATATTTTGCATATAATTGCACCCATTGTCACTATACGTGATGCATGGAATACGCTTCTCAATTTTTCCTAATTCATTCTCCTTAGAGATTTCAAGAGATAGGTTCCTTATACCCATTTGCGCATCAACCGTGCTTAACCAAGCCCTTCCCATGATGATGGGAAGTCACTTTTTTAGTTGTCCACCTTGATTACTAGAAAATTAGTAGGATAGGACCACCTACAAACTATGGTCACAATGTCCTCTACTAATCCCAAAGGGAACGTAATTGACTGATCTGCTAATTCTAAACAGATGTTGCTCTTCTTAAGAGGTGGTAGGTTCCAGGCTTTGTACATATCATGGGAGATGAGGTTAACTCTAGAACCAGAGTCAAGAAGAGCCTTGCATGGCTCTTGTCCAGCAATCTATAGAAAGATAAGTGGACTTCCTAGATTAGATCTTTTTGTAGAAAGGTTGCCAACCTTGATCTAGTCAGAAACAACATGAGTTAGCATCATAGTGCAAATCCTAGGTGACACTTGGTCTAAAGGGTGCTCGAAGGTATTTGATGCAGAGGATGAGGGTACTAAAGATGCAGGGTGATTGGCCAGAGTATATTGTGAGCACTAGAGAGGACTACTAGGTTGGAAGAAAGGTCATTTCCTTGATCGATTATCCAAACCACTTAGTTGAAAAAATGGTTGAGTGTATAGCCCTTGTAGCATTTTGTTGCTACGACTATGGAGGAATTTCATCCTACATGGATGAAGCATGAGATAATTGAGTTAAAGGTGGACGTGTAGGTGTAGAAGGATGTGGAGGATGATAAGGATACTAAAATGGGTTTTCCCCTCAAGTGGACAGTGATGATCATGATGATGCTATCTATGTTCATGGTGACGTCTTTAACTTTTCCCATCGGTTCGATTTTAATTTTTAGTCCAACCCTTTAGTGGAGTCTTATCTCTATACCTACATTCATCTTTCGTCAAAACTAGACATTGAAGGGGAAGAGGAAGATGAGAAATTGAAAGGTGTGCCATGGCTACTATGGTGTTCTTCAAGGTCCTTTGATTTATCATTTCTAGGTTTTGGGGAGGTCTTAGGCCTTGAGGCCTCCCTTAGTTTAGGACTTACATCATCTTTTCCAAGATTTTCTATCTTAGATGAATGTAGTCTTTTTGAGTGTTGTCAGGGTGGTCATGATCATAATAAACCCTTACATAAAGTTAGTCACTCCAATTTTCTTCATCATATATCTCGTTGTTTCTCCAATGAATACGTTCAATATACAATGTATTGTTACTTCCATGTAAGAGAGACATTGTTGTTGGTTTATGGTGTGTGTGAGTTAATATTTTCTGGAAGATATATCATTAATACCTTTACAGCAATCATGTATAATATAAATAATCTAGATAACTAGCACTATCCCTAGTAGTGGCACCAATGATGAGCAACGAGGTACCCCTACACTCAACCATACAAATCACAAGCATTCACACATGATCTGGTCAAATTCTATGGATGGAACTAGTTGTGGTATCTAGATTGTTATGCTCTAATCACAATTCACTATCTTCCCACTTGGACTAGTGATAGCTTTGTCACGTATGGTTTAGTCCAAAGTGAGGCATATGATGTTGTCTAATTTTATGCTTCTCCTAATGATGACAAAGAGATGAATTAATTAGGCTACTAAATAATGGAGAATAACATCTAAACTAGCCTACATGCGATGAGTATCTACTCTTAATCATCCATACATGCCTTGGACTTCGTGACACTACTTCTAGGATTTTCAAGCATATGTCACTAGGTGTGCCAAACGATACACTGTTGGATTACCAAGTACTTACACTTAAGCACTCATGACTAAGGCGTATGCGTTCCGCTTAATGATACGAATAGAAAATAGCAATAAATGGAAATGTTAACTAAAGGAAATAGTAAATAATTAACAATTAAAAGCAATAATAATCTAAGTGGATGTTGTAATGATGGGAGTAATCTTAATCCTTATTTCCAATCATGTAACATGTCCAAGTATGTTACACTCGAACAAAGGTGAAGTACGATTACAAACATCACACTATGGGCATACACTAGGAAAATAAGAGAACTGAAAAAATGATCTACAATGAAACTAACTAAAAATTGAAACTAAAACTATTTCCTCTCCCTCCTCAACCATGCATCCAAGTGCTATATTTATAGGCTAGCATGGAGGAGACAATATCAAATATCTGACATCACTTCCTAGGCTTCAATATCAAGTATCTAATATCGAGACCAACAGATTCATGACTCATCAATATCAAACAAAAATAATTTGCAACATGGTTTGTAAATGTCAAGAAGTTGTCCTGGTAATGCCCTATCTATGGGACATCCTCGTACCATGCCACATTGGTGAAGCTACTTGGATTATGTACAATCCACAAAGTAAGGAGAAGAAGATGAAAGTATTGATGGAAGCTTTTCATCTTCCACAAGAAGCAGTAGCCATACCAGGATAGCCTCAACCATAACCATCACCACTACCTTGTGTGCTAGAGTTTGGTGAAGGTCCTTTAGCATCCCAGGAGCCTCCACCTATTGGCATTGTTTCATCTTCACTCTGTCTTCGATAACTAGAGGGTTCCTACTATTCATTTTTGTAAGGATGTTCAATTTTGTTTTGAAGGATACCCATTTTTGTAATTTTTGTAATTTCATACAATTCAACACTCAAAGTCAGTCAGTTAGAGCCAGTCAGTCAATAATCCCATATCTTTCCAATTTTGTAAGAAGTTCAATCCTACTTTTTTTTACTCGAGGATAAGTTTTCACTCAATTGTGGGGGTATAATGAATCATTCAACTAGCTACATCAACAAGCATGCATCAACGGAACCCTATCAATGTAGCCCCATCGATGCATGGTTTGATGCATCAACATAGATAGTGTCTAGTCGAGCCTATATAAATGCATGCACCCATTGCATTTATGGTACATTAAGTTAGTAACATAGCTAAAGTCTTGTAGTTCTCTTAGCCTAGAGTTAGAATATTTTTTGAGTATCCATAGTAGGACTTCAAGATTGTACAGATCCTTCAAGCATCAATGTAGTCAGATACTTTGATGTGGCAGTAATAAAGATGAGATTCTTGAAATGCCTTGCAACACTAAGAATACATTAATGTTTATTTCTATGCACTTTATTATTCATGGAATTATATTAATGTCTTAGTTGATTAATATACTTAATAACAACACATAAGTATGACCACTTTGAACATACCACTTAATGCTTAGTAATCCTAGTAGTGCCTATTTTGTATGCCCAATGATACACACTTGGTAACCCAATAGCATTAGAGCGAGTTCATGATGTGTACAAAAAGTAGGCCTGAATGCTTATGTTAGGCTAGTTAGATTAAGGCATTAGATAGTTAAATAGTTAATTTCCAATTAATTATCTTTATTTCATACATATATTACATGAAATAAAATATAAAATATAAATAAATATCATGTGCCTTAGCTTACACCTAGCCATATATATAAGCTTACACAAGTGAAGCCAAGAAGACAACGATCATAACTCTCACTACACTACCTTTATCTACTAGTACACTTAGGGGCTAAGTCCATGGAATTCGACTAGATCACTAGTGAACACTTGTGATTCATATGGTTCGGTGGAGGGACTACTTGTTACTCATCAGAAGAAAAATCCTAAAAAATTCTCTTTAGAACATACAACTAAAAAGAATAAAATAAGTACAACTCTTTATTCTTGTGTGAGGCACACAATTCCCAAGGACAAAAAACACTCAAGATCCTCACAATCACACTCCTCTTACATAAGACATAAGCTAAACCACAATAGCTCTCTCTCACCCTCTCCACAAAATGATAAAAAATAGCTCACAACAACATGAATAAGAATGTTCAAGATGAGCTTCACACACTTCTCTCTCAAGCCATTCTCTACCTCTCTCTCTAGAGGCACCTTTGAGGCTTTCTTTTCACCTCACACTTGGGAGATCTTTCCTCTCAATATCCACTCTCAAGTTTAGGCCTTGATGCCTTTTTATAGATTTCCAAGTAACCTTTTATCTTCCCTCCATATTACAATTCAATTTGAAGTTGATTGGAATCTATTGAAGGCATCTTTAAAGAGAATAAAACATCTTTTCCAAGTACAAAAATGTTCAAAGTAGAGATCTTTTGGGTGTAGAAGATGTCTTTCTTAAGCTTGGTAGACATAGAAGACATCTAGGAGTAGAAGTAGACATATACTACCTAGACAAGACGTCTTTTCTCATAGAGTAAATATCTATCTTGCAAAGGAGACATCTATTCTAGTAGGGCCAAAAATAAAGATGCTTATTTTAAGTCCTAAAACATCTAAATACCTCCAAATAAGTTTCCATTGATCCTAGAACCCCCTAAACTCCTAAAAATATGCTCAAAAAATCTCCAAACATGCCAAAACTCAATGAAAAGATGTCCATCATTGGAAAGATGACACATCGATCTAGTTGATGTTTACATCATTGGTCATTCAACCAAATGACCTAAGACCTTTTAATTATTTCTCACAATGCCCTAAAACTATTTAAATTTTCTCATGTTAATTTTGACTCATGCTATTACAAGGTAGAATGATACCACATACGTAATCCACCCCATCTTCCATCACAGAGCCTACAAGTAGATGAATTATTAATATTACTTTGAATGTTCATTACATTAGACTAATATCATAGAATATTGTAGAGGCTATGAACTTAGTCCAATCTTTATTAGAGGTTAGAGATTATGAGTTCTTGAAAACTTCCCATATTTTTGATTTGCTAGTTTATCGTACTTTTAAAAGTATCCCTTGTTATACATGTGTATTTGATTGATGTGCTTCTTACAATACTATAGCTAGTGATTCTTTGAAATTAGTTTTTAAAATTGGTAAAATAACACCTAATATTATTAGGTATTATTTGTATTTTCATTATAGTAAGGATTCCTTAGCATCCAATTGTATGTCCCTTGAATTCTATGAACTTTTCACTAAAGGGAATTTAGAGTAAGCAAATATTATCTTCATCTCTCACAAAGTGTTTGAAAAGGAATATTTTAATGATAAATTTGAATTTTAACTTTTCTTATTCCTAAAAGGAAAATCCTTATGAAGTCCATGTACATACCAAGTTTTATCTTATGATATTTTTCTATTATATGATGCTAAAAATGGTAGATTGTATGATTGGTTGTATTCATGTTATGATCGTCTCTATACCACTCTAAAGTTTCTATTTATTGGTGGGAAAGGAATTGAGTTTCCTATTTGATGTGTTATCTTATTTATAAGTTTAATCCTATGGTATGATGAAAACAATCATTTTCTTCCCTTTAACCCATAAAGATTCTCTAAATTTTTTAAAGATGAACAAACTTTGAAAAGTAAACTTAAAAGCTATAAAAAGATTCAAGAAGTGATTATACAAATTTAAAACTCTAAAACTATTAATAAGTTATTTTTATAATTTTATATTAACTATTTGATTTATTAATTATTTATTATTTTTATATTTTTATGTGCTAATGCATCATGTGGTGTAGACTACTTTCATTATGACTAGTTCATAAGTTGTAGTTCAATTTCTTAAGCCTAAAAAAAGTAAAAGGCACTCTAAAATGATAAGTTGGCTAAACCAAGTTCTAATATATTTTTTCATTTTTTCCTTTATTTTTTTGGTCAACTTATTATAAATTTTACTTATATTAATTTTTTTCTAGGTTTAGATTTCCTACCATAGTTTACTTGATGCTAGTAAGGACCAACAAATAAGCAAGGATCAAACTAATGTAGCTTTACTATTTTCTATTTGTTAAATAAAAACCATTATTTCCTTGTATTAGTGCTTATTCTTATACTTACAATGTCATTTTTCTTATGTAGGCTATAGTTAGTGCATTAGTGGGTTGGGATTTCCTTTTTCAAGAGATAAAGAAAAATAGGTTGGGAATCTAATCTTACAAAGGAATCTATTAGTATACCTATTAGGCTTTCTTCCTCTTCCAAGTCTTCTAGGTTATCATCTCCACAAGTTACTCCTATTGATGAATCGTAGTTTGTCAGGCCCCGATATCGAGTATATCGTGTCCTGGATACGATATCGTGACTCCTATGTTAGCCTATAAATACAACACTCGGGCACACAGTTAACAGTTTTTCGTTAAATTATTTTCTTTCTAGTTCTTTTTGTAGTTTAGTTTTTAGTTTTCAGTTTTCAATTTCTTTCATTCAAGCTAGTTATTCCCAATGCATGCCCGTAGTGTGATGTTTGTAATTGCATGGCACCTTTGTTCAAGTGTGATGTACTTGGACACATGCAAGACCAGCAATAAAGATCAAGATTATTTTCATCATTGCAGCACTCACTTAGATTAATTTTTGTTGTTTTAATTATTTAATTCCTTCTTTAGTAATAGTTCAATTTATTATTATATACTTTTCCTATCATTAAGCGGAATGTGTACGTCATAATCATAAGTGTTTAAGTGTGAAAACTTGGCATGCCCAACAATAATCCCATGAAGTCCAAGATGTGTATGAATGGTTAAGGACAGATAACATTGCCATAGGCTAATTTAGGTTTTCCTTCCATTATTAGTTTAATCAATTTATCTTTTCTATTGTCAGGAGTAACGTAGAATTAGGACAACATCATATGCCTCACTTTGGACTAAACCATACGTGACAAAGCTACTACTAGTCCAGGTGGGAAGACAGTGAACTATGATCAACATATAACTGCCTAGGTGCTACAACTAGTTTATCCATGAAGTTCAACTGAATCATGCATATAGGTTCATATTCATATGGTTGAGAGTAGGGGTACCTCGCTGCTCATCATTGGCACTGTTGTCAGGGATGGTTCTAGTTATCTATATTAGTTATATTACACAAGATTGCTATAAAAGGGTATTAATGATATATCTTTTGAGAAGTATTCAAACACACACCACAAATCATCAACAATGTCTCACTCATGTGGAAATGATTATGAACCATATAGTGTACCTATTCATTAGAGAATTAATGAAATATACAATGAAGAAGATTAGAGTGATCCACCTTATGAAGGGGTTTTTCATGACCATGGCCACCCTAACAACACTCAAAGACTACATTCACCTAAGGCAGATAATCTTGAAGAAGATGACATCAGTCCTAAACTAGGGGAGGCCTCAAGGCCTAAGACCTTCTCGGTACTTATAAATGATAAACCAAGGGACCTTGAGGAACATTATAGAAGCCATGGCTATCCTACCAGTTACTCCTTTTCATCTCCCCCCTCAACTTCAACATCTAGTTCTAACAAAGATGAATGTAGGTAGGTATAGAAATAGAGCTCCACAAAAGGGTCGGGATAAAAGCAAAAATCGAACCCACAAACACACTCAAGGTCATCAACATGAACACAAGTCCCATCATCACCATCAATCAAATAGAGATTTTAATCACAACTTGTTTAATCATAATAAACCCTTATTACTCCCTAAAAGCCTGATGCACATCATAGAGTTCATTAAGATATCTCACAAGTAGTGCAAGAAGAATCAACTACCTAAGCTTGACCTGAATAATATTCCAAAATTTGCAGGAGGCTATGATTCAGATCTACAACATCACTTACAAGCCTTCCATGATGCTCATGTCCTCAACAATGTGGACAATAAATGGTAAAAGCTTAAGCCAAAGTATGGTATAGATCATTGGAACCAAATTCAATCAAATGATGGTCAACCATGTTAGAACTTTTCAATAAAAGATACTAGACCTATGTGCAAGTGTCTGCCTTGAGGAGACAAATCCAAAGATGGAAACAAGAACAATAGGAACCCTTGGATGTGGCCTTAGATAGATACTATGCCTTACTAAATAAATGTCTAGGTCATAAGTTCTCTGAGAAAGAGCAAATACTCCACATTATAGATGGGCTTAGTAATGAAACAAGGGTGAACCTTGGAAAGTATGCCCACGGACAACTATATAAGCTCCAAGCCTAATAGGTCAAAGAACTAATAGAGCATCTGGCAAAAGAAGAAAAAGAATTATCTAAATGGGAGGATGCCAAAGAATTTGAGTAGGACCCAACTCTAGAAACAACAAAGGTCCAGTATTACAAGGAAGAGAAAGTCATCAATTTTGAAAATGTGATATAGTCCCAACCTTTGTCAACATAGAGATCGATAGATAAAATTGAGGCAAAGCATAACAAGATGACTGTATGGGCAAATGAAGTGTGAACTTAGAAGACATTGTCGAGGAGAGGGTCATCCAAAATAAACCTAGTAATTGAAATAAATAGAGGGCACAAAAATTGGAAACAATTAAGAACATTGTTCAACAACCAAGGAGAATGGCTAAGGGTAACAAGGCCAAAGGCTCAACTATAGATAATGAGGATGGATGTCATGTCTATTTATATGATCATCCAAAGGGCCATTGCCCAATCTTGTCACATCTATATGAGCATTGGGTAGGAAAGCTATACCCAAAATTTGTACAAAGGTATCAATTTAGGTGCATCCTTGTTCCACAAGGTAATTATGGACAACCCCATAATCCATTGTACTATCCTAAGGGGAGCTATTACCAGCCTCAACACTTTGCTCCACCATAGTGGCAAAACTCACAAGCATGGGGGAGGCCACCATCTTGCTAGCCACATCCTCCCTATCCACTAAAACCAAATTCCTACTATGTTCAACATCCGGTTTCTCCAACTAGTTCTGAATCCTCTACCTCCAATCGTCGTTATCACTCTCCTGAGTACCATCGACCCATGTCTTCTCCTAAGGGATCACCACCTCATACTTCTCACACTTCTCCTCACCCTCGATATTCTCATCCTTCACCTCCTTCTACACTGCCATCAGATGTATCGGATGGTTCCACACCACCATGCCAGCCAATAGATGTAACTTGTGTTGCTGCTATTAATGGAAGTAGGTTCCCTACGCAATGTTGGAAGAATCCCTTCTTTAGTCATGGCCATAGGAAGAAGAATCATGCTTCCAAACATACTCCACCCTCTAAACTAGCCCAAGCTCAACCTAGTGTCATACCTTCCTTAGCTCCATCAACAACCCCTGTCACTATACCCAAGCTTCCACCTCACATTCCAACATCCACACAATCCAATGAATTGACCAATGTGAAGGGACACACAGATCCATGCATACTACCATATAGTCAAGGATGCCATAGTGGGCCAGATTTTTCTCATAATGTAGACACACCATCTAACCTACCCCACTATGCTTTCTATAATTAGGTGTGTGACCAATGATTTCTCTACCCAGCCACCATACCACCAATAGACACTGAGTGGTTGGGGCATAAAGGGTTCCTAATGTTTCATACATGCATGGATCCTGTTCCTCTACTTATTAATCCTAGCCATGACCAAATGTTTAGTTGTGGGGGTTACCCCCCATTCTAATTTCTAGGATTCTTAAGTGTTATTTTATCTTTTTATTTTATGATTTTTTGTCATTTCTCTATTTCTTTTACTTTTTCTAATTATTGTTTTCAATTGACCATTGTAATCTCAACTAGGAATAAGTTGATCATGTTGTTCATTAACGTGAGGTTTTTCTCTATGTTGCCTAGTCATAAGGGATTGATTATTCGGACATTGAGACCATGACATCCATCCACCTATTCCATTAATAAGACGTTCGTGCTCTGGTCACAATGGTAATCTTTTTCATCATTCAACTATAAATAATTTGATAATCATTGTGTCTAGAGAGACAAGTGAAGGACCAAGGTGGAATGACAAGGGTGTGACATCAAGGGGATTCATAGATTCTCTTTGGCTACTTCCATATGTTCTATCATGTTGTTGAGGTTCTAACTAGATCCTTGTAGAACTAACAAAAAATGGGAGTAAGAACAACTCAAAATGATACTAAAGAAGCTTCTATGGGTCCCACTAGCAAGACATGTACCCATTCTTGAAGTTAGGTGACTAAAACATAATAATAATAAAAGTGTGCCACCATGCTACTCCTCCTTTCCTCCTCCCTTGAACAAAATGCCAAGTGATGTTACTCCTTGCAACTATGGTAGACTTATGGTTGTTTGTTGATGGGATGAAGCGATGTGGTGTCACTACAATGTGGTATGGACTTGATCTGAAACTTGGAAATCCAAACACATGGTTATTTAACCACTAATTACACACAATATTCCATTGTGACCATCATTAGAAACCTCATTCCCCGATTTCTACAATCCCTTCTATAGTCCATCTCATCTCGTTGTCCAAATGTTCATAACTTGTGGTTGGTGTAATGTAGAGTTATTATCTCAACTTAATGGTTCTAACATGTGTTCTTTGTTCATAGGTATATGTTGCATTCAACTTCTCTAGTGCCCACAGACATTAGAGGTGTGGTTCCACAAGGGCATCATAGGCTAGAGCCTACTTTGGGGAGGACCCAGTTATGTAACTTTTATAACTTATCCTTGTTACACATGACCACATTATTTTACACCCTTCAACTATTAACCTAAGTGAACTATCCTTTCCCTTATCATTTTAATCAATCGTTCCTCAACAATTACTATACACCCTTCATCCTAGCCCCTTTTTACAAATTTTAATATATGAATCCACCATGACACACTTCTAGTGCCTCAAAATTAATTTTCCAAATACCCCAGACCTTCTAATTTAATCTCAAATCCTCCATTAAATATCAAAAATTCATTATTTTCACTCAGTCCCTGCATTCGATGCATGTCGGTGGGAATGCGATATCGCGTCTAACCCAATATTAGGTACATGATATCGAGTCTTGCCTACCTATATATAGTTATGATCCCACCTACTTCAATGTTCATTTCCTTCATTTACCACTAGGGGAGTGTTGAGATTTTCCTTTGTGACTTAGAGCTTTACCTCTCCATCTTCTAGGCACAATGTCTAGCTCCATAACATTCCAATTTCAATTCTTTCTGATCCTATTTGAACCCGAAGTGTTCCACTTAGTCGTGGGGGG
>MNCI01012770.1:211039-226585 GCA_015680685.1 Gnetum montanum
ATGTGTATGGATGGTTAAGGAATGAATGCTCATCGCACTTAGGCTAGTTTAGATTCTCTCTCATCCTCTCTCCTAGCTTAGTTGATATTATTTCCCATCATACCCAGGAGTAGCATTAGTGTAGGAACACATCATACACCTCACTCTGGACTAAACCATACATGACAAAGCTAATACTAGTCCAGGTGCAAAGACAATGAATTGTGATCTACGAGTAATTGTCTAGATACCACAACTAGTTCATCTGCGAAGTTCGACTGAATCATGCATGAAGCACTTGTATTTGTATGGTTGAGTGTAGGGGTACCTCGCCACTCATCATAGGCACCATTGCTGGGGATGAAGCTAGCTATCTAGATTAGTTATATCATACAAGGTGGCTATATAGGAATTAACAATATATCTTTTAGCAAGAAATAATTACAAAAATTCAATTACAAATTCACACACAATTTCACAACCATGCCTCTCCTACAAGACTATGATAACACCACATCTAGTGAGGCAATTCATTGGAGAACCAATGAATTATATGACAATAAAGATTGGAGTACGCAATTTGAGGTGGGGATTTCTTATAAACATAAACAAAGGCAGCATCGTCCCAATGCACGAAAGCATAACTTACTCGATGACAATGAACCCCTACTAGCCATTACAAGCCTAATGCAAATACAAGAGGTTGTTCGAATCTCCCGTAGGCATCATAAAGAGAGACGCCTACCCAGGCTTGATTTAAACAACTTTCCCAATTTCTTAAGATGCTATGACTTAGATCCACAACAACATTTACAAGCCTTCTATGATGCTTGTGCATGGAACAACATTGATCATTGTTGGCAAAAACTCAAGCTCTTTCCTATGACAATCATTGGCCAAGCAAAATTATGGCATAGATTGTTACAACCAAATTCAATATGATGTTGGCAAACAATGGTAGAACTCTTTACTGAAAGATATCAAACTTACGCAAGAGTGTCAGCCTTGAGGAAACAAATCCAAGAGTGGAAACAAGCACAACATGAACCCTTGGACATGGCCTTAGAAAGATATTATGCACTATTAAACAACTGTCCAGGCCATGAGTTCTCCAAGGAAAGGCTAATGTACCATATCATTGATGGGCTTCATGATGAAACAAGAGAGACCCTAGGGATGTATGCCCAAGGTCAACTATACGAACTATGAATCCATCAATTCCAAGAGCTTCTAAAGTGGGTAGCAAAAGAAGAAGGAGAAATGGCTAGATGGGAGAGTGTTGAAAAACATCAACGGGACCAAANCAACAATGATTAGAGGAAATCAAGGCAAGGATCAATAAGATGCTGGAATAGATGCATAAAAAGTGTGGGTAATATATTAATATTATTGGAGATAGAGTTTTGACAACCTGAGAAGTAGGACAAAATATCATTAGATAATCAGAAAGAAGGGATGAGGAAAATAAGAGCTCAACTGCCAATCACACGTATGAATGCAACATTTGCCTGTACGATCACCCCAAGGGCCAATGCCCAATCTTGTTACATTTATATGAGCATTGGGGAAGCACGTTACACCCAAAGTTTGTACAAAGATACTGTGTTTGATCACAATGGCAACAATCCCAGTCATGGGGGAAGCCATCCCTAAACTGGGGACACCCTTTGTATCATCCAAATCTAAATGCTTATCTAGTTCAACATCCTATTTCCCTGACTGGGTCAACATACTCTATCTCATCGCATTATCATTCTCCTCAATACTTCCGCCCATGTCCTCAACACAACCATCACCTTGTGGACCTTACACTTCTCCTAAATTTCAACATTCTCATCCTTTCCCTCCTTCTACATCGCCACCAACTGTTCCTGAAGTGTTTTCACCACAACAACAATCCACGAACGTTATTTGTGCTACTATTGCCAACAACAGTGAGAGACCTCCTTAACATCAAAGGTGTCCCTTCTTTAGACATGATCGTAGGAAGGGACAACACAGTTCCAAGGCCACTGCATTCTCCAACTCAACACAAGTCCAACATTGTGGTGCATCCTTCTCCTTGAACCCAATGCCTCATGTCACCTCATCAGGGCCACCAATTAACACTCCAACAACCATACGGCCTAATGAATACAACCATGACAGACAACATCCAACCCTTGCATACCATCCTATGGTCTGAAGTATCATAATGGGTCAACTCTCTACCCGGGAACCACATGTTATAAATTGCCCCACTATGCTTACTATAAGCAGGTGTGTCACCCCAATGGGGTAAGTATGACCAAGTTTCGATATTTCCAACATGCAAGGATCCTCATCTTTCATTTATTAATCCTCTCCATGCTCAACCATTTAGTTATGGGGGATATCCCCCATTCTAATAACAATCAGGATTAATAAATATTTTTCATTTTCTTTAATTTTACAATTTTTTTTCCAATTTTTCATTTTTCAATTTCTTGTTTTATCTTTTTGTCTTTTTATCTTTTTATCTTTTTATTTTTTAATAAGCAATCTCATCTATGAATAAAACACTCATATGGCTCATTGGTTGAGGTGTGTTCTATGTTATCGAGTCTCAAACGATCAATTATTTGGACAATGAGCCCATTACACCCACTCATCCATTCTACAAATCAGAGGTTCTATTCGAGGGTACAATGATATTCTTGACATTCTTAAAACTTAAAATTAATTTTGTGTTCACTGTACCTGGAATGAAGAAGGATGGATCAAGAGGGAATAATTAGGGTGTGACATCAAGGGGACTTGCGGATTCTCTTTGGTGACGTCTGTGGGAGTTATCATGCAACATGGTTGTACTAAGATCCTTGTAGATCTAATGCAAAATGGGAGTAAGAGTAATCAAAAGGCACTCAAAAATCCAATGTTGTTCTAGGGGGTCCCACTGGAAAGACATGCACCCATGCCTGAGGGTTGGTGGCTTCTCTGGATTCAACATTCAATTCAAAAAAAAACAAAGAAAGTGCCATAAAGCAAAAATCACTCCTCCCTTGAAAAAAATGCCAAGTGATCGTATGCCTTGTTGTTATGGTACTCTCATAGTCGCTCATCATGGGATGAAACAATGCGGTGTCACTAATCAGAGGAATGGACTTGGTCCTAATCTTGGAGCGATGGGTTAATGACACATTAATCATGGTTTACATGAAAGATTCATTGTGCCCTGGGTCAGTTACCTCATGTCCCAAGCTCTACAATCCCTTCTATAGTCCATCTCATCTCGCTATTCATGTAATTGTAGCTCGTGTCTTGTGTAGCATAGAATTCTTACCTCATTCTGGTGATACTTACATGTGTGTGTTTTGTGGAACCAGTGTGGATTACATTTAACCCTTCTAGTGCCTACGGACATTTTAAGGTGTGGTTACGCAAGGGCATTATAGGTTGGAACCTACTTTGGGGAGGACCCACTTGCGTAATTTTTGTAATTTGCACTCATAACAAATCTTCCACACATCAGCTATTTCCCTCAATGTATTTTCAATGATATTCTTTCCCATATTACTATCCCTCTTATTCAAATGTTCCTATGAACCATCACATAGCCTTTTTCTCTCCCTTATCATCCGAGGTCCGTATTGATAAATTCCACACCATCATCATTTTCAGGCCTTCAAAACTAGTTGAATTACCGTGGAACCCTTTAACAACAGTCTAGATGTCCTTAGTTTACATTGTTTAATTTCAGAAAAATATTAAAAATTTGGTGCATTCTATAAAGTACCCTAACTTCTATAAGCCACGATATCATGTACATGATATCGCGTCCGCGCTATCGCGTACATGATATCACGTCCCAAAAATATATATATATGTGACCCCCTGCACTAATCAACATCATTTGCAACTATTCACACGGGGAATGTTTTTCAAATTTCTCTCTACGACTCATGATTGTGTGTCCCTTGCTTTCATATCCATAACTCTCTCGCTGGTACTCCAATTTTCATTCCATTTAAACCTACGTGAACCCAAAGTGTTCAGCTTAGTCCTGGGGGAGGGGCACATGCTGAATAGCGCATAAATTTTTTGAAATTCATCATCACCCGAAGGACATTATTAAGGGTAATTAGTTATAAAATTAAGGATAAATGCACCAAAAACAATTTCATCTCCTTAGTTATACCCGGAAACTAGATTTGGAAACCACCTAAGCAAAGAGGATTCAATATTATAATCTTTTGGGGACATTTTCTCCTAATAAGTAATGTCACATGGAGATAAAGCAAATTCATTAAGGCAAGCAGTAAGGTATAACCTAACTTTGGTAACAACCTTACTAACAATTGGCTTCATGTGATTGCAGATGGCCCCGAAACACAGACAACAGGAAGGTCCTACTCAAGGTGGGATCAAGCGACCTAGGAGAGGTGAAGGACAAGTTCCTGCTAAATAACATGCAGAGCAGGAGGAACAATCATTTAGTATCCACCAAGAAGACTCTGCCACTGTACAATCAAGGCAAGAGGAAAGAGGAGCTGCTACAGCGTGTAAACATGGACGACATCTCACGTTGCCCCAGGATTATGTTCAAGCCATCCATGAAAGGTCCATATATACTGTAGTGATCATGGAATTAAACTTTGGACCTTTCGCAGAATTTTCTTTGCAGGCCGTTAGGGATCACCTCAAAGGGTCCCCATTGTGGCCTACCCTCTCTGAAAGCGGTTCCTGGTACTTAGGGGAAACGTACCAATTTTGGCACAACAAAGAAGAAGGAACCACAGTTAACATTTCTATAAAACCAAAGAAATTGAAGCTCCATTTTTTTAAGAATTCAAAATTGCTTATGAAGCTTTGTAGCAAGGCAACAAATAAAGCAACATAGCATGAAGCATTGATTTAAGCAGCTAGAGTCGTCTTGCTTGAGTTAAAAGTTGTCCCTTTCATACAACCAAATATTTCATGACTTTCTTAAGAACATCTTCCCATAAATTAATTCACATTCTTCCAATGATGAGAGAGATACTCCAATATTTGATGAGTAGACTATCTTCCTAGCATTGCACTTTGAAACAAAAACCCTGAAAGACTAGTTTAGGGGTCCCAAAATTGAAAATTTTCATTTTAGTGAAATTGATTTTCAATCCAAATGCATGTCCAAAAAGATTAAAACAATCATATGCATTTGTGAGGATGGAAGTAGTTTATTGATAAAAAGAATCATCTACAAATTGAGAATTGGTAAAGTTAGAGCATCCTTAAGTATAGGTAATTCTGTTAATGAGGTGTTATTTGTATGTCTTACTAATAGCACCAAGCCCTTCCATGGCCATAATGAATAAATAAGGGAAGATTAAGTCTCCTTGATGCACCCTATTTTTGGCCATAAATTCTCCCACATGATGTCCATTAACTAAAATTAAGAAGCAGGTATCTTTATAGCTTTAACTAAGCTTATGATCAAGTGATATAAAAAACCAAACTTATTTATAATGGCATCAAGATATTCCCAATAAATTTTATCATAAGCTTTATTTATGTTTAATTGTAATGTAACACTTGGATTTTTTTGAAGATGAGCTAGAAGGAAAATCTCTTATGTAAGAAGAATCTGGTTCAAAATGTACCATCCAAAAATAAATTCAACTTGTTTAGGGATGCTCATTAGTTGAAGAACAAATCCAAAATATATTGTACAAAAATTTATTTATTATGTTATCACTTGTTATGTTTAAGTAAATTATATTATCGATGTTCTATGATAATCTTGTTTTTTATTATTACGAAAATTGAATACCTATTTTTTAATTTATTTTTGTAGTTTCAAGAGCTTTATTTTAATTTCCTTTGATTAAGAATTTTCTAAAATTAGTTGATATTTAGTTACTTTGGTAGTGAAGATGACTATAGTTAGGAATTAAACTTACAAAGAAATCCTTAGGTTGCTAGTTCAATTCTAGTAAGTCAAAAAAATTTCACTTTTGTGACAAAGCATTCTACCATTTGGAGTGATGGTAATGTGCTTGTTTCTTAATTCAAAGACCCAGGTTCAAGCTTGGGCACAACCACTTGACGAGGCTAGGCTTTCTCTTATCTAGCAACCCTCATAGGGTCCTACTTATCAGGATGAGCACTAGGGTCCTACTTATCAGGATGAGCACTATGGATTTGAGTACTGATTCTTTAGTTGATATTTAGTCACTTTTAAAGAATATAAGATATACTCTTTATTTTTAATGTAATAAAATTATGTACTAGTATTTTCTCTTTAAAATTTGTGTTGCCATAAAAAACCTACATTTTGAATTATACTAACTTTCTTTTAAAGTAAAATAATAATCTTAACAATTAGTGCAAGTTTTACATAAGGATTTTATTAAAAAGGGTTTAAATCATGGATATATATAGGATGATATTATAATTTAAAGTAAAATGGTTTTTTAAGAAATAGACTTTATGTTTTAATAATAGCTATATTTATACTATAATGAAAAAAATAAATGTAACCATCATTTGGAGTAATGATAAAGTGTTTGTTGCAACCACTTAAAAAGAGGCTAGGTTTTCACTATCTATTAATCCTTATAGTACTCCACTTTAAAGGATAAGCATCTATCCTCATAATAATGAAAAATAGGCAAAAACCACCTTGGAATTAGTTGAACTTTTAGTTATATTATTTTTACACTATTGAAGGTGTGTTAGACTTTCCTCTTGGGGTGTACCTATGTTTCAATTATTTTGAGTTCTAACACCACCCCAAACTTCCCTCTTGGATGACCTATATCTTTAACTTTTTCATATATGGTGTGCGAAATCAAAACTATTTTATATTTAATGATTTAATAAAATTTTATACTAGTATTTTCTTTTTAAATTTAATGTTAGATCATAAGAACTTGTATTTTATATGATGAGAAAATTCTTTTTAATCAATTAATAATTTTAAGATTTATTGAAAGTTTCATGTGTCAATTTTATTAAAGAGAGCTTGAATCACAATGAATTTTACCTTAAACTAAAAAGGTTTTAATATATAGTAATAAGTTTATAATTTCTTTACTAGCTTAACTTAAAAATATTAAATAAGAAAAATGATGCTCAAATTAAATAAAGTTTTAAGACTAAGTTAGTTATTACAACATGTTTAAATAAATGAGAGTGATTAATATCAACTTTTATTTTGTTAAGATTTTGGTTACTTTTGGGCTTATCAATTCCTTATTTCTTTTCTTTGTTAACACATAAAGTGTTTACAGATCTTGTTCCAAGGGCTGAGTTTTGACTTGCCTAGGGTCCTTTACGTATATTTAATGCTTCAGCGTCCTTTACTCTTTTAATAAATTTTTCATTATTATCATTTTATGGAAAGTAATATAAAACTTTTTATTTATAATAAAAAGCAAAAAAATGAAATTTCATTAAAACTGAATGATGAAGCATATCCGACATTGGAGCCTTGATGGCGGGTATCCAACATCGAGGGGTATACGTTAGCCTATAAATATAGCACCTGGGCTCCCGATTTGGCATGAGTTTTTGTTATTTTTCAAGTAGTTTTTCATAGTTTTGTCAATAAAGTAGCCGAATTCTTGCAATTTTATTTTGTGATCTTACAAAACAGTTAATGACTATCCACAAAGTGGATTTAAGTCAGTTGTACAAAGTCTTATTCAACTGGCAATGTACCTGAACATATTCTATGAACAGCAATAAGATCAAGATTGATTCTTATTCATTGCAGCACTTTAACTTAGATTATATTTACTTTCCATGCAATTTACTTTTCATGTACTTAGTTAACATTTACATTTTCATGCATGTTAATTAATTAAGCACATAAGTACGATCACTTTGAGCATGCATATGACTCTTGGTAATCCCAATAACGCTTAAAGTAACCTAGCAGTGTTATATGTGTTCAGGATGTACACGGGAAGTGGGATCAGATACTTATGTTAGGATAGTTGATTATTAATTAGCAATTAGATTAGTTGAATTGATTATAAATTGAGTTTCAACCTATTGTTAATCCCAGAACAATAAAATATAAAATAATAAAAATCATATGCCTCACTTTGGACTAAACCATACATGACAAAGCTACCACTAGTCCAAGTGGGAAGACAACAAACTGTGATCAAGGCATAGCGATCTAGATGCCACAACTAGTCCCATCCACAGAATTCAACTAAATTGTGTGTGAACGCTTCTGATTTATATGGTTGGGCATAGGGGTACCTCACTACTCATCATTGGAATCATAGCTAGGGATGGTGCTGGTTATCTAGATTAGTTATATTATAAAATATCATTGTAAATATATTAATGATCTATCTTTTAGAAAACATTAATATTTTATGTCACACACATTATTAGACAAAACCATGTCTTCTTCACATAGGACCAAGATTGCATCACATGATGAAAGCACTCATAGGAGAAATGATAGGATCTGCACTGAAGAAAATTGGAGTGAACAACCTCAAGTAGGGGTTTCCTATGCTCATTTAGACCCTTACTACACTCAAAGACTACATTCAACTAGTGCAAACAATCCTAGAGAAGATAGAGTAAGTCCTAGATCAAGGAGAGCTTCAAGGCCTAGGACCTCCTCTAAACCTAGACAAGATAAATCAAGGGACCATGGGAAGAACTATAGAAGCCATGGCGATTCTTTGAGTTCCTCATCTCCCTCTTCCTTCTCAATGTCTAGTTTTGATGAAGATGAACATAGGTATAGAGATAGAGCTCCACTAGGGGACAAGACAAAGATAGAAATCAAACCCAAGGGCAAAATTAAAGACATCATAATGAGCATAGACAAGATCATCATAATCAAATGAATAAAAATAGAAATATTCATCACAACATGTCTAATGACGATGAACCCTTGTTGGCCACTAAGAGCCTAATGGAGATCATGAAGGTAATTAAGATATCTCACAGGGATCATAAGGACAATTGCTTACCCAGGCTTGATATAAACAATATTGCTAAATTTGCGAGAGGATATGATTTAGATCCACAACATCATCTACAAGCCTTCCATGATGCCTACGCCTTATACAACATTGAAAGTGGGCGGCAAAAGCTTCAGCTCTTTCCTAGGACACTAATTGATGAAGCTAAAAGTTGGTATAGATCATTGGAACCAAGTTCCATTCACCAATGGTTCACAATGCTAGAACTTTTCAACAAAAAATACGAAACCTATGCAAGAGTGTCCAACCTAAGAAAAGAAATCCAAGAGTGGAAGCAAGAAAATCATGAATCCATGGAAGTGGCCCTGGAAAGATACTATTCACTACTACATAGATGCCCAGGCCATGGTTTCTTTGAGGAAAGGAAAATTTTCCACATCATAGATGGGCTTCATAATGAACTAAGGGAGACCCTTGAGATGTATGCTTCAAGTCAATTATATGAGCTACAAACCCATCAAATCAAAGAGTTAATCAAGCATGTTGCAAAAGTAGAAGGAGAGCTATGTAGATGAGAGAATGGAAAGGAAAGTAACTAGGATCCAACTCTGCAAAAGAAAAGTGTCCATATCTATGATGAGGAAAAAGAGATAGCTCTTGATGAGATGATTTTACAACCAACCTTATCAATACAAAATTTTATCAATGAGCTTGAAGCAAAGCTTGGCAAGATGCTGGAAGGGATGAATGAGAAAGTTAAAACTTGTGTAGAAATCATAGAGGAGAGAGTAGCACAAAACGAATCAAGTGATCACAACAAAAGGAGGAAAAAGAACCAAGAAACAACTAGGAACACTTTTTGGCAAGAAGAGGAAATGGCCGTAGAAGAAGAGGCTATAGACTCAACCACTGAAGAGGATGGTGGATGTGACATTTGCCTATATGACCATCCAAAGGGGCATTGCCCAGTCTTGTTGCATCTACAAGAGTATTGGATTGGTGCATTAAATCCAAAGTTTGTACACAAGTACATGCCTAGGAGATTTCCTCTTCTATGTAGTAATTTTAGACAATGCAAAAACCAACTGTATTATCCTGGGGGTACTTATTACCAACCTCAACACTGGCATCAACTATAGTGGAAACAACCACAGTTGTGGGGGAAGCCACCATTAAACCAGCCCTATCCTTCCTACCAATCGAACCCACACAAAAATTATGTTCAAAACCATGTTTCACCATATAGTTTTACTTCCTCTACCTCAAATCACTACTACCACTCTTCCCAATATCATTATCCTACAACATCTTATACGAGATCACCACCTCACACCTCTCAACCTACATCATATCCTCAATATTCTCATACTCACCTCCACTATATGTCACCTACAAAAACACAGGAAGGTTCAACATCACAACATCCACAAGAGAATGCCACTTTGTTCTGCGAACATACACATAAATGATAATGCTAGTAGATCTCAACCAAAGACTCGAAAACGTCCCTTTTGGTGGAAAGGTCACAAGCCAAAGCAAAATACTCATGGACCTAAAATAGCATAGGCCAATCTAATGCAACTACCTTCCTCACAAAAATTATGTCTCCTAATCATATGCAAAAGCCAATAACCATCACCACTCCAACACAAGACATAAATGATAAACCTATCATTGTGGAGAGACAAAAGGATCCATGCATCACCAATAATGATAAAGGGTGCAATTGTGAATTACAAGTTCAAAATATTAACACAACCCCTATACTGACCCACTATAAAGCTCAAGAGCAAGTGTGTGAGCAAAAGCCAATCTACATAGTAGCCACTAAACCAAAAGCCACCCCAGTGGCTTGAAAATGAAAATATAGAACTATCTCAAAGATGTATGGAAGTAACTGATTCACTTATTAGTTTTTGAATTTTTTGATTCTTCATATGTTTTCCATTTCTTAATATTTTTCTTTTCAATATATTTTTTTCTCTTTTCTTGAGTCATTCTCTTTATGTTTTATGAATGTATTTTATGTTTTTATTAATAAAATTACCAAGTCATGATGCAAAAGTCAATGCTATGGGTTGGGTTTTTTGTGTTATGCTATCAAGATGAGTAGGTAAGTAATTGTGTAAAGCAGTAAGACCACCTCATCCATCCCTCCAGTTCTTTAAATAAAAGGTCTTTTTCATGGAAATAATTTGTTTCTTCTTTTATGAAACTAAAATTAATTAATGATCATTATACCTTGAAGAAAGAGGGAATGACCAAGTGGGAATGGTAAGGATGTGACCTCAAAGGGGACTTGTTGGATTGACTTCCTTCATGTGATTTATGACTCCTCTTGGAATGTATCATCACTCTCTTGTTAACCAATAAAAAGGAAGCTCTGTCTTTGCATCGTGTGGTTCCCATCCAAAAAAAAAACACAAAACAAAACAAAAAAAAAACAAAAAACATAAAAAAAAAAAGAGGGAAAAGGAAAAAAACAATAAAAATGATTGGAATTCAAATCACACCCCTTAGACACAATAATGAGCTACAAGCACTAGTTATGGGGCTAGAAAGACATGTTACCCATGCCTGAAGACACCCCTCTAACTAAGGCCCTTCCTTCCTTCTTCTCCTTTCTAATGATGATTGTTCTTTGACATGGTTTGGGACTCATGGTGGTCAATAGGAGGGAACACATCAATGCAAGGTTACTATTCATGGTATGGACTTGGTCTGAACTTAGATAGATAGGTATGTTGATCATTTTAATCACACTTGTCACAAGAACCTATTGTGGATATGGTTAAGTACCTTACATCCCAATCTCAATAATCCTTTCTCATCCATTATTCACCTCGTTGCTGCATGCGATTATGAGCCTTTTGGTTTTGTATAGTAGAGTGCAACATCCTAACCATAGTAGTTGTGTGTTGCTTGGAACAAAGGCATGGTCTACATTTAACTTCTCGAGTGTCCATGGACATCTACAGAAGTGGTTTGCAAGGGCATTATGGCAAGAGCCTACTTTGGGGAGGATCTACTTGCATAACTTTTATTGATAATGGCTTTGAACTAACCTTCACGTCTTCCAAAACATCAATGATGGTTTCTCTAAATTTATGCATGATTTTGGGACTACTTCTCATTTGTTTCATTAATTTTTCCTACTTTTTTATTTCCATATCCACTAATATTTCTTGGCCATCTTCTGAATTAGACCTTTGGCTTCAATTATTCAAAAACCTATGTGCTTCCAAAGTTACACTTATTAGTCATGGGGGCTAGGGATGCCTACTTTAAAATTTTTTGAAATTTTTTTAGCATCCTATTTTTAAACATCATGGTAACTAATAGTAATTGATCAAAATAATGTGAACAACTTAATGATTTTAGTTACCTCATAGCCTTAAACAGAGTATGTTGTAATCACCTTGGGCTTAAACAAAAACTAAGGGATCCGACAAGGGTTAACTATTAAGGAAAATTTACCATAGCTAATGTTGATCCTTTGGTGACTGTCGATGATGCTAAAAGAAACATCTAAGGAAGAAGGTCTTTTTCCAGGCACAAAAACAAAGCCAAGAGAGGGACAACAAAGGATATGACCATGGACATATCATACCACATATAAGATAGTAGCTCAAAATTCACATGCTTACTAGATCTATGGGGTGATGAGAAGAAATTTCAGTCCACCCTTCAAGAATGTTTTGCATAACCAAAGAAGCATTAACATAATAATCAAGGTTAAAAGTTTGCTACTGCTAGTGGCAACAAGAAGAATCATCTTCAATGGATTCTTGAAGACTTCTGCAAATTTTGTAATCTTTAATGTTTGTCCAGTCTTTATGTCACTCTGTCATTTTGTATGCATCCACTTGAATAAAATTTTGTAATGCAGCACTTAGAGTCACTCAATGGTTTGCATATCAGTCAATAATCCCATACATTCCCAATATTTTGTAAGGAACTTGTTTCCCCTCTTCTTCACTCAAGGATGAGTTTTCATTTAGTTGTGGGGGTACAATGAAGCATGTTTTCGTCTACTCTAACATTAGAGCCTTAACGTTGGGTATCCGACATTGAGGGGTATACGCTAGCCTATAAATATAGCACTTGGGCTCCCGAGTTTGGCATGAGTTTTAGTTAGTTTTCAAGTAGTTTTTCATATTTTTGTCAATAGAATAGCCAAATTCTTGTAATTTTATTCTATGATCTTACATAATAGTCGGTGAGTGTCCATAGAGTGGATCCAAGTTAGTTGTACGAAATCTTATTTGACTAGTAATGTACCTGGACATATTCCATGAATGATAATAAGATCGAGATTGATTCTTATTCATTGCAGCACTTTGACTTAGATTAGATTTACTTTCCATGCAATTTACTTTTCATGTACTTAGTTAATATTTACATTTTCATGCATGTTAATTAATTAAGCACATCAGTACGATCGCTTCGAACATGCATATGACTCTTGGTAATCTTAACAATGCTTAACGTTTGGTAACCTAGCAGTGTTATATGTGTTTAGGATGTGCACGGGAAGTGAGATTGGATACTTATGTTAGGATAGTTGATTATTAATTAGCAATTAGATTAGTTGAATTGATTATAAATTGAGTTTCAACCTATTGTTAATCACATAACAATAAAATATAAAATAATAAAAATCATATGCCTCACTTTGGACTAAACCATATGTAACAAAGCTACCACTAGTCCAAGTGGGAAGATAGCAAATTGTGATCAAGGCATAGTGATCTAGATGCCACAACTAGTCCCATCCACAGAATTCAACCAGATTCTGCGTGAATGCTTGTGATTCATATGGTTGGGTGTAGGGGTACATTGCCACTTATCACTAAATATAAAGAACATAAGAAAATTAATTAAATATTGCATTAATGCATACAAAGTAAATATCAACATTTCAAAATGAGTAAAGCAGAATTGTTTATTTTCTTCATAAGAAAAGTTAAAATCATTGGCTTTTGGGTTTCAATGGCAAGGATCTCAGTAGCAAGGGTTTTAGTAGTGAGGGTTTTAACATTGATGTAAAGAAGCAAGGGGTATGACATTGATATTATGTACAATTTCACCAGACTCAATAGGCAATCCTTCAAGTGGAACCATAGCTTCTTTGTCTTTCTACAAATTGCCTAATGATTTATATAAATCTATTACTCATGAAATTTTTGGAAGGCATGTTTTCATGTAAATTCTAGGTTATTTACCTTCTCCCTACATTTTTTGAATCATATAAATTTAATTTAGAAAGATCAAGGTTTGGATGCTATCCATGCTGGTTATTTTTCAATGAATGCTTGTCTTGATTTGCTTACACAAGAAATTATTTTGTGTGATGGCAGAATTGATTATGTGTAGAAGGTTGTTAATTACAATCTTCCAAAGTCATGTCACTATTGTCATCGAGAGGGTCACATGTTTGATTCGTGTCCTTTTATGTTGTGAAAAAAAAGATAATGCAAGCACATCAGAAACAAGCTACTGTAAATGCTACTAGGGTTTCTTCTACAAATGTTGTAGATCCTACTAAGGTTTTTTCTATAAATGTTGCAAATCTTGGAATGATTTCTTTTGCTAACATTCCAATAGTTAGCCTACACCTTTCTTTTCCCATTGTCCAAGAAAATGTACCTTTAAGAAAGATTTCAATGAAATCAAAATATTATTTATTGACTAAGGATAAACAAATATATGTTTCACAGTTTTAGAAAATCCTATTGTTGATTCATATGGTTTTCAATTGGTTCTTGATAATAAAAAACATAAAAGAACTCTATCTATTGGCGATTACATGCCAAATATTCAGAATGAACAACATGTTCAAGATATTTTAGCTATTAATAATTCATTTACAACTATTAGTCAATATATAAAGATAATATTTTTTGATAATGTTGATTCTATTAATAGGGTGGGGCTTCCTCCCCCTTCACCCAATGTTAATCTTTTTATAGAATATCCAATTTCCTACCTTGGAGGGAAAGTTTTTTAGGATTGGTTATAAGGATGAAAATCTAAAAAGACATCCCAAAATAGTTAGGCCTTTTTTATTATTAATTTGAAGTTTCTTCTCTACTTTTGCACTTTGGATTTTTATTATATATATTATATTGGTTTGATACCCAAAATGAGTAAAGCATTCAAAGAATACACTAAAAACGTTACCAAGCTTACAAGAAAATTAACAATGATTGAAAACAACTCAAAATTTTATTAAAATGGAGTTTCCAATGAGATGTTAACTTAGTGGTGATGAGTGGTGAGGTACCCCTACACTCAACCATACAAATACGAGCGTTTCACGCACAATCGGGTCGAACTCCAAGGACCAAGTGCTTATGCGCCTTAATGGAACACTCAAGGTTAATCAATCGTTGTCTTCCCAAACTTACTTGTATTATCACGGTTGTATGGTTAAGTAAGCTTGAGGTATATGATTTTTATAGCTTTTGTATTTTTTATGTCTTCTACTAATAAAGGAGAGGGAGAGAGAACTAAGTGGCTAACTTACATTAACTATTCATTAACTATTTTCTAAATGTTCCTAACACCAGTATCTATTCCCACTTGCCGTACACATCCTGAACCAGTGCAACGCTACCAGGAGTACCAAACGCTAATCATTACTATGTTACCAAGTGCTACACGCATG
>MNCI01012771.1:3553-22349 GCA_015680685.1 Gnetum montanum
GGATGCTGACGCTAGGACTTAGTGTTGTAGTTAGAGTTAGTTTTAGTTTCTCAACCCTTCACCTTTTAGCTTAGGAGATAAATCGAAAAATACCAAAAAAATCATATACCTCAGACTTGCTTAACCATACACCGTGACACATACAAGAAAGCCTGGGAAGACAACGAACGATTAACCCCAAGCGATCCTTGTGGCGTTTAGGCATTTAGTCTACAGAGTTCGACCGGATCACGTGTGCTATGCTCGTTTCGTATGGTTGAGTGTAGGGGTACCTCGCCACTCATCAATAGGTATCATAGAAGGCTTGTAAATGTTGTTGTGGATCTAAATCATAACCTCCTGAAAACTTGGGAAAGTTATTTAAATTAAGCCTAGGTAGATGAATTTCCTTGAGATGCCTATAGGATAATTGAATAGCCTCTTGTATATGCATTAGGCTCTTAGTGGCCAGCAGGGGTTCATTGTCACTAGGTACGTCATGAATTGGTGAGTTGGGATGATGTTGTCTTTGTTCATGTTGGCGTTCCTGACTTTGCCCATGGGCTTGATTTTTATTTCTACGTCGACCCCTTGAAAGATGATCATCCGTGTCATGACCTAACATGGAAGGAGTAGAGGAAGAGAAAGAACTAGAAGACTCTTCATGACTTTTGTAAGTCTCACAATCATCTCTGGATAAATTCCTGTTAACCATCGAGAAGGTCCTAGGCCTTACAGGCCTCCTCATTCTATGGGATGTCCCATCCTTATTAGAGGTGTCAGATTTGGATGACAAGAGTCCTTGAGTACCGTTGGGTTGCTCATGAACATAGGGGACTTGATGGGACGCGTTATCGCGTCCGCCGCAATATCGCGTCTTCCCCTGCGATATCATGTACGTGATATCGCAGCCTATCGCCAAATCTATAAATAAGAGGTGGCTCTCCCTTGTTTCTAAATCTAAATCTAGACCTTAGCGAAACTTTGGTAGTTTTACCTCTCCAGAGATAGAATAATTTTCATGTGCCCGTAGTAGGAGTCCCAAAGTGAACGGATCTTTATTTGAGCAAATATTGACCTAAGCATAAGTTTGTGTATGGAAATAAAGATGAACTTTTTGGATAAACCTTGCAGTGCATGGAATAGGCTAATTAGGACTTTAATTATTGTCAATTTTTAAATGATTTATTAGTTAATTAAATCTCTCTCAACCCTTCTCTCATAGTTAAGTGCATTTAGTATGACCACTTCAAGCATGTGCGTTACGCTTGGTAATCCCAGTAACGAATAATGTTTGGTAATCCCAAGGTTGCATTGGTTCAGGGTGTGAATGGCAAGTGGGAATGGATACTAATGCTAGGTTAATTAAGACTTAGTTAGTTAAAGTTAGTCAATTAGTCTCTTCAACTTTTCCCTCCTAGCATAGGCGATAAAACATAAAAGATATAAAAATCACATACCTCAGACTTACTTAACCATACAACCGTGACAAATACAAGTAAGTCTGGGAAGACAACGAACGATTAACCTTAGGTGTTCCATAAGGTGTGTAGGCACTTAGTCTGTGGAGTTCAATCGGATCGCACGTGTAACACTCATATTCATATGGTTGAGTGTAGGGGTACCTTGCCACTCATTAGGACTCATGCATAAGATTGAGTACTCCAAACTTCATCTTCATCATCATATATTTTGTTGGTTCTCCAATGAATTGCCTCATGAATTGTTGCATTATCATAGTCTTGTGAGAGAGACATTGTTGTGAATTATGTGTGACTTGTTTGCAGTTGCTTTCTTTCTAAAAGATATATCATCAAGGCTTCATTATAGCGATCTTGGATGATGTAACTAATCTAAATAACTAGCATCGTCCCCGACAATGGCGCTAATGATGAGTGGTGAGGTACCCCTACACTCAATCATATGAATATGAGAGTGTACGCACAATCCGATCGAACTCTGCAGATGGACTAGTTGTGGTATTTAGATAATTACACATTGATCATAGTTCGTTGTCTTTCCACCTAGACTAGTATTTTCTTTGTCATGTATGGTTTAGTCTAGAGTGAGGTGAATGATGGAATCCTAACTAATGCTACTCCTAGAGATGATGGAAAATAATCTCGACTTAAGCTAATAGGCAATAAAAGAAAAAATCTAAACTAGCCTAAGTGTGATGAGCATCCATCCTTAATCATCTGTGCACATCTTGGACCTCGTGTACTACTTTTGGGATTACCAAGCACACATTACTTGAGTACTCCTAGATACGCTACTGAATTACCAAGTAGTTACACTTAAATGTTCATGATTAAGTCGTACTCATTCTGCATTTAATAACAGGAATAGTAAATGATGATAAAGAAATATTGATGAAGAAAAAAATAAATAACAATTAACAATTAAAGTAATTAAAAGCTAAGTGAATGCTACAATGATGGATTAATCTCGATCTTTATTGCTGATCATGTGCATGTCCAAGTACATCACACTCGAATAAAGGTTCTGTACAATTACAATCATCACAGTGTGGGTATGCACTAGGGAAAGAACTAAAATAAATTGAAAACTGACAAAAAAGACTCTACACTTACACTTGCTAACACCCCCCTTTCCTGTGTGCCCAAATTTTGTATTTATAGGCCTACACAAGAATCATGATATCGTCTATTCAATATCATTACCTAGGCTATGATATCGCATACCCAATATCAAGGATCTAATATTGAAGCCTGGCAAACCACACTCCATCATGAGGAAAACCCAAAAATGAGAATAGTTAGTTTTCTAATAACTTTCTTGATTGTTCTTTTTTTCTCAAACCATTTCTATTCCTAATTATGTAGTGCTTAAACAAATTTGGAAGACTTGATGCATGCTTAATAAGTATTGGAACTATAATCTCATCACAGTTTTAGAAAACATTCTTAAGGAAATTAATTTATAGTGGCTTCTTTTCAATGAAAAAGCTTAGGCTATTCATTCATTTAAATTGTGCATCACTTGGAGCAAATTAAAAATCATTGTAGTTTGCTATTCACATGGAAGGAGGCTTCTAGCCTTTATAGTTTGAATAAAATAAGAAGAAACCTTTTTAAAAAATTAATTTCTAATATTGATAATATATGTAAAGTTGATAATAGTTGATAAAGTTGAATTTTAATAGGCAATGATATTGTAGTACAAGCTATGTCATTGTATATGTGATATCATGGAATGTGTGCTAGCTTATAAATACAACACTTAGGCACACAAATCTGCAATAAGTTTTAATCTATAGTAACAAAAATCTTTAAGTTTATTTTTGTAATCTAGCACTTAGAAGTATATGCCCACAATGAGGTGTTGAGTGATTGTACAGTGATTGGCAATAAAGATCAAGATTGCTTATCATCATTGCAACATCCACTAAGTTTTACTGCTTACTTAGAATAATACTTCCTATTTTCTAGCTTAATGTTTACTTTTTCCAACGTACACTTTATCTTTACTGTTGTTAGTATGCAATATGGATATGACTAGTTTCAAATGCTAAATATAATTATCTATTAACCCAGTAGTGGCATTGCTTGATTCACTTAGTAGTAATACCACTTGGTAATCCCAGTGATGACTACATGACTCTAAGGTGTGTATGGTAAGCTAGGACTAGATATCCATTGCCCTAGGCTAGGATATATTTGTTACTTGTTTCACTTAGGATTAGGAACTATATTCATATCACTATGTTTGCTAGGAGTAACAATGACCCTACAACATCAATTATCATATGCCTCACTATAAGCTAAACCATACACTTAAACTTCACTAGCTTAAAGTGGGAAGACAACGATCTTGAATTTAAACCAATTACTAGCATATTAACATTTCTTTGTCCATGGATTACAATATGGTCATGCATGAACGCCTGTGACTTGTATGGTTAGGTGTTGGATTGCTCCACTACTCTTCATTAGCATTTTTGCTAGGAACAAGTTAATGTATGCTGAGTAATTGATTTCATAAAGTTTGTTGTCTCAAGAACCTAAATTTAAAATCTATAATTTTGTAATAGCTTTAAAAGTAAGCATACTTAACCAAATGTCTTAAATCACAACATGGCTTCAAACAAGGATACATCATCACCTGCCAAGGAGACAAGAAGAGGCAATGATAGAATTAGTGATGAAGAAGAATGGAGTATGCTAATGCAAGAAAGGATCTCATATGCTCATCATGATTCCCATTATCTCAATTTTACTTTCATCTTTTACCAAGATAGGCAACTAAGGTGGAAAGATCTTCAAGGTAACATTGTTTGACCTCCAAAACACTCAGCACCCATCATGCTTTAAACAACTCTAAGGAACATGAATCTAAGTAAGGCACTTGATGGATATCATGTGACCAAACACATGACATGGCCCTTTTAGCTCATTTAGGAACAAGTAAAGAGAGATGCTATAATGAAAATGAAGCACATACATAACAAGGGAAAGTAGGTCAACTCTTCTATTATCTTAAAAGAGCTTGATGGTGATGCATTCATTGCTAAGCAACTCCACCAAAATTGTGAAGTCCATTTGCAAACCAATATTATCTAATTGGAGGAACCTATCAAATTTTAGCCACATTCCACTTTAGTAGAGACACTTAAGAGGGAGGCAACTGACTCAAAATATAAATAGCACTCAAGGCCAAGAGGTTATGGCAGGTTCTTCAAAGAAGAATACTAAAGTCATGAAAGGAGGACAAGCCAACACCATTTTCCTATTACCTCATCCTCATCTTCACATTTTTCAGTGGACTTTGATAGGAGGAGGCTAAGGTACCAAGACCATGATAGGAAGGAAAGAAGGACTCATGATCACCACAACTATTACCTAAGGCATTTGGATGAAGAAGATGAAGATTATGAATGAAAAAGATGTAGGGATAGGAGAGAAGATTGAGAATGACATGAGCACCAAAGGGGATATCACTACAACATAGCACACAAACATGATCATGATGATAAACCCCTAATGACAATCCAAAGTATGATTAACATCTAGAAATCCATACAAATACCAACCAGGCATGTAGGGGTTAGCCGTATCAAAATCAAGTGGCTAGTTATGAATAAGATGCCAAGATTTGAGGGTGGTTATAATGTTGATTCACAACATCACCTCCAAGCATTTTACAATGCCTACGCCTTACAAAATATTAAAAGTGATTGGTAAAAGTTAAAGCTATTCCCACAATCATTTGTGAAAGAGGTTGAAAGCTGGTGTAGATAACTTGAACTTGAATCAATTAAAAGATGGAGTACCATGCTAGAGATCTTCAATGACAAGTATCAAAGCTACTCACGAGTGTCTAATTTAAGGAAATAGATCCAAGGATGGAAGCAAGGGACTCATGAAACCCTTGGTGCAACAATGGGCAAGAACTATTCACTACTGCATAGATGCCCAAGCCATGGATTCTCACAATAGGAACAACTAAGGCACATTATTGATGGGTTATGAAACAAGACCAAAGAGCCCCTTGGGATTTATGCCCAAGGATGATTATCAAAAATGTCTACCCATCATATATAGAGATTGATTTATCAAGTGGCAAAGGAGGAAGGTGAGTTAAGAAAGAGGGAATCAATGAAAGAATATAATAGAGATCCATCTATCAAAATATAGGATGCATGAGTTTGTGACACGTAAGAAGAAGAAACCTTGGAAGAAGTAATTTAGAAGAAGACTCTACCAATTTAGAAATTTGTAATTGACAAGAAAAAGAAGAAAGATTTTGGATGAAAATGAAAAGTTGCTTCAATGGCTGAGTGATTAGACATAAGCTTTGAAGATGAGGACATATGTGCCATATATGAATACGAACACCCCAAGGCATGTTGTCTCATAATGGAACAATTACAAGAAACAAGGACATATGCACTTAATCCAAAATTTGTTAAGAAAAAAATGTCCAAAAGGTTTCCTTATCCTCAAGGAAACTACAGGTAGTATTTCCAACCAACATACTATCTTATCAGAGATTTTCCATGGCCATAAGAGTAGTACTATCATTAGTGGCAACAACCCTAATCATGGGCCATGCCACCACCCCGCCAACAATATCCATATTGGCAGCCAAATCCATATGGATATTTTGTATAATTTTTAATTTCTCTTGGTAATGCTATTGTCCAAACTCCATAATATTATCTGACAAAGTACCATAGACCAACATTGCCAAGGATAGATTCAAACTCGTACATGCATCCACCAATAGCTAGCTCTTCAGCCCAACATTTGAATCCTTTACCACAAGTACCACCTCTTTTCATGCAAGGAAAATTGCCACCAAAATCATAGCAATGCAACAAGGACAATTAGTATGCAAGAGGAGATGATCACATATGAATCACAACCCAAGAAATGACCATTCTTTCAAATGAGTCCTAAAAAGGTTTAATGGATGGAGAACACATCTACTTCTACCATCTACATCAAATTCTCCTCAACACAATAAGCTTTCATCTTCATCAAAACCAAATGTCATGACCATCATGCTTACTCAAACAATCACTCATTGGATAAAAGAAGGAGCCCTTCCACAGAAGAGAACTCATCCAGGAAGTCTCTTAGTCTACCTTCAAAGAGCAAGGAAAAAACCATGCAAGGATTTACTTGATTTTGGGTTAGGAGTGAACTTAATCTCCCAAGACATGTATCAAGCCTAGAATATACCACCATTAAAGAAGAGTAACATTTGGTTAGAGCTTGCAGACTAGTCAATCATAGTTCCATTAAGACAAGTGGATGATGTGATCACCACCATCAATGGTTGGTCTTACCATGTGGATTTTTTGGTAATCCATGTCAGTAAAAATAAGGGAGAATTTCCAATTATCATGGAAAGAGCTTGGCTTAGCATTATTGATGCTAAGCTTGGGATTCATGACTTGTCCTTGGAGATTTCTGAGGAAGATGAAGCCAGTATCATACAAAGATGAAGAATTCCATGTATCACATACAACGATAATGGGTGCAATTGCATACAGCAGATATTGGCCATTATATAGAAAATTACCAAGGCATGCAATAAATTTATAAAAGAAACATATGTGGAAAATTTCTGTATGCAGCAGCCACACAACAAGAAGGCACCTAGTGGGTGATCATCGATGGAAAAACTAAGTCCAACAAATATATGGAACTAATGGAGCAAATTTTTAGTGCCTACATTGAAGAAGCTAATAAGTTAGAATAGTTAAGGAAAAGGCACTCCTACTGATGAATAAGTCAAGAAGAAGAAACAAACTAGGGATAATTAGAGATCCCAAACACTATGGAGCCAAAATTGCTAGATATAAAGGCTTTACCAGCAACATTGGAATATGCTTTCCTAAATAAGAAGAAGCCAGTAATAATCAACACCAATCTAAAAGAAGAGCAGAATAGCAAGTTGTTGAAAGTGATTAACATATGCCCTATAGCATTTTCATGGTCTTACGATGAGATCATAATAATTTATTAGAGAATCAATCAACATCGAATATATATGGATCCAACAATCAAACCATGATGCCAGCTACAATGAAGGCTTAATCCCAAATTAAAAGAAGTAGTTAAGCAAGAGTTGGAGAAATTGCTAAAGACAGGATTCATCTATGTTATTGCGAATATTGAATGGGTTAGTCCCTTAGTGATTATTCCAAAGAAGTGGGGCAAGTGGTAAGTCTACATTAATTTCTAAATGTTGAATGTTGCTACCTTCAAGAATCATTTCCCTCTACCAATTGTTGATCAAGTCCAGGATACCATTAGAGGGCAAGTATTATAGTTTCCTGGATGGATCTAGCAGATATAATCAAATCTACATTACACTTAAAGACCAAGAGAAAACAATGTTCACTTGTCCATGGGGAACGTATGCCTATAGGTAGATTCCCTTTGGTCTTTGCAATGCACCAGGCATCTTCTA
Organism: Gnetum montanum; assembly: GCA_015680685.1. NCBI lineage: Eukaryota > Viridiplantae > Streptophyta > Gnetopsida > Gnetales > Gnetaceae > Gnetum > Gnetum montanum. Next base: position 11,477 of record MNCI01012771.1, read on the forward strand.
GAGACTAGAACCTAGTATCTTCTAGAAAAAAATTGGAAATGGTGTTGAGGTCTTCAGGGATAATTTTTTGACATACAGGTTGGATTTTAAGCAAGCATAGGGCCAATTGGAGCAAGTACTAAAAAGATGTGTGGAAACCAATCTCAAGCTCAACTAGCAAAAAAGCCATCTTATGGTCTAGGAATGTACAATGTTGGGACAGAAAATCTCTCAAAAAAACATAGAGGTAGATCTTCAAAAGATTCGAGTCATATAGAATATCATTCAAAGGCCACAAATAGGAAAAGATGTGAGATCATTCTTGGACCACATAGGATATCATAGAAGATTTATTGAAAATTTTTCAAAGATAGCAAAATCGCTCATGGAACTCACTAAGAATGATGCATCCTTCAAATGGATAGAGTCATGTGAAAAGGCATTTGAAGCTTTGAAGCAAAAACTAGTTGAGACACCAACCCTTAAGCTTCAAATTAGTCCAGGCCTTTTCACATCATGATTGATGCTTCCAATTATGCACATGGTGTAATACTGACACAACTAGATAATTAGAAGAGACTTTATTATATACATTGTGCCAGTAGAAGCATCACTAGAGCACAATTGAACTACACCACAATAAAAAAGGAGCTGATGGTCATGATGTATGCACTTGAAAAATTTAGACATTATGTGCTTGGGTATCAAATTTATGTTCATCTGATCATAGTGCCATTCAATTTCTCATGAACAGACCAATAGTTAGTCCCATAGTGATAAGATGGCTCGTTATTTTAAAAGAATTATACATCATGATTATTAATAAAAAGGGAACATAAAATGTGGTAGCTGATCATCTATCAAGGTTAAAGTGGGATGACCAAGATCAAACAGAATCTTTATCCGACTAGTTCCCCAATGAAGACCTATTTACATAATTAGAAAAGGTTTTAAGTTCAATAGGGAAGCCATGGACCACAAAATATTTAACCTATCTATCAACACAAGAGCTCCTTGTTGAATGGAGTAAGAAACAATGAGAACAATTCCTTCACAGAGCCAAAAGATATATGGAAATCAATGCTAATTTATACAAGATCAATGTCGATGGGCTAGTCAGATGGTGTGTACCAAAGTATGACCAACAGAGAGTCTTACAAGACGTCCATGAAGGCCCATGTGGTGGCCATTATGCAAGGTGTAGAATAACACTCAAACTAATGATGGTAGGCTACTTTTGACCTACATTATTCAAAGATGCCCAGAACTTTACACAGTCTTGTAACAAATGTTAGAAGGATGGAGGAATAACAGCTAAAAATGAAGGGTCACAACAATGGATATAGCCACTTGAACCCTTTGACATAAGGGGAATTAATTTTATGGGGCCTATAACACCAATGTTGAATGGAAAAGGATACATAATTGTGACTATGGATTATTGTACAAAGGGTATAGAGGCAGCAATAGTAAAAGACTGTAGAACAAAGACAGCTGCCAAATTTTTCTAACAGCATGTGATAAGTATATTTGGAGTACTAAGAATGCTCATATGAGATAACAGAACTCACTTCACTAGTTCTACCTTTAAAAAACTCATGCAACAACTAGGGGTCAACCATAATCTAACTACACCATATCACCCCTAAGCTAATGGTCAAATAGAAGTTACTAACCGAGAAATCACCAGAATCTTAACTAGAATGGTTAGCAAGTTTAGGAAGGATTGGAATACTAAACTTAATGATGCTCTATAGGCTTATAGTACATCATGGAAATTACCCATAGGATACTCCTTGTATAAGCTAGTTTATGGAAAACTACCAACACTTCCTATTCAAGTGAAGCTTTGAACCTTAGCTATTGTTAATCACCTTGACCTTAATTTTAGCTTAATCTAATGAGAACATCTCATGAATCTAAACCTTTTAGATGAAAATACGCTTGTAGCACTAATGCATAATGAGCTCCATAAACATTACTCCAAACATAAGCATGACACAAGGATAAGAAAAGTAATAATACAACTAGAAGATAATGTTCTTTACTATAATCCTAATCATCTACCCCGAAAAGGAAAATTTTAGACACTTTGTGAGGGACCATACATTGTTCACACCTTTTATCCACCTAGTGCCTTACATATCTATCACCCATCCTGCCTGCATAAGCTCATCCTTGTCAATATCCAGCAAGCCAAATGTTATCCTAAACATTCCAAAGAATCTACCCAAGCTATTCAACTATCTTCTACCTATTCTCTTTTTTGATTAACCAGTTTTACTAATAGTCATGAGGGTGTCCATCTGGACATGTAGGTACTCTACTAAATTTTTTATTTTCTTTCTACTTCTTCATGTATTTTGACACATTTTCCCATTCTTTTATACTTTCTAATTTCTTAACAATTTGTTAATTTTTTCATATTTTTTCAATTCTTTAATGATATTTCATTTTTTGAAATTTTTCATTCTTTAGATCTTTTTCCAATTTTTACTATCTTTTTCATCTTTTTCATACTTTGTTTTCATTTTTCTTGTTAATAAAACATATTAAGAATAACTGAAGATGTCGTCTAATAAGGTGAAGATTCTTCTATGTTATCAAGTCATAAGGGACTGATTATTTGTACAATGAGACCACAACATTCATCCACCCATTCCATTAATAAGAGGTTCTTACCATGTCCATAATGATATTTTTTTTTCATGAAAAAACTAACAATGAACTTGTGATCATTATGCCTAGATAGAAAAGTAAAGAACCAAGAAGGAATGCTAGGGGTGTGAAATCAAGGGGATTTGTGGATTCTCTTGGATTACTTATTTGAGTTCTATCTTGTTGCTTAGATTTTATTATATTCTTGTAGATCTAAGGAAAAATGGAAGTAAGAGTAAAATAAGTGTTGCCTTATAATGTCACTAGAAAGACACGTTACCCATGCCTAAACGTATTCCTCTGGTAAGGTTGACATGGTTAAAAAATAAAATAAATGCACAAGAGTAAAATTCTAGAAGTCCCACTGGAAAGACATGTTACCCATGCCTAAACATATTCCTCTGGTAAGGTTGACATAGTTAAAAAATAAAATAAATGCACAAGAATAAAATTTTGAGAGTCCCACTAGAAAGACATGTTACCCATGCTAAAGGTATGCGGCTTCTTAGGAATTTAAAAAAAAATAAGATGTGTAATAAATAAACTCATTGCTTGGACAATATGCCAAGTGGTAATACTCTTTGCAATAGTGGTAGTCTTACAGTTGTAACTCCAAGAGATAAGACAATGTGATTTGGACTTAGTTTGCATCTTGGACAAAAGGATGAATGATTACCTTAACCACTAATAAAACACAAGAACTCATTATGCCTATGGTAAGATACCTCATGTCCCAATTTCTGTAATCCCTTCTAAGTCCATATCATCTCACTGTATGAATAATCACAATTTGTGGTTTTGTGTAGAATAGTAAAATTTTCCTAATGTGGTGATACTAAAATGTGTGTTTTGCTAAAAAGGTGTGAGTTACATCTAACTCCTAGAGTACCTAAGGACACTTGAAGGTGTAGTTATACAAGGAAACTAAGGGCTAGAGCTTGCCTTGGGGAGGACCCACTTGTATGACTGTTGTATCCTACACCTGGCAAGTAATTCCACATCATCTTGAACCTTCCAACAATAATAAATGTCAATACACACTTCCCTTAACATTCAATATAGCCATTCCAACAACAAAAATTCATTACCCATCTCATGAGCACTTAATATAGTTTCATAGCTCAAGGTTCCTTCCCTATGCACTTTCTATGTCAAATCCTCAAAAAATATGCATCATTCCTTGAGCCAAAATATCATTAATATCATCCAAATATTCATACTGACTCATTTTTTCCAAGCCAAAATCTACAAAAACTTGAAATTTTTTTCCTCCCAAAGCCCTTTCGATATTGGATCTCCAATATCATAGTCACAAAAACTATATATGTTATGGGGGACTTAGCAGATTTTTCATTTTTCATTTCTGAAGCCAAAAGGATTTTTGTCAATTTTTCTTCCAAACTCAAAGCTTTGACCTCCCAACTTTAAACCCTCATAACTTCACATTCATAGCTCCGATTTCTGAGATTCTTGAACTTTGTTGATCATAGAGCTCTCAACTTAGTCATGGAAGGGAGGTGTGGTGTTTAGTAAGATATCACCAATATTTGAGTTAGAATTATCTAACACTTGGAAGGTATTATAAGGGTAAGTATGAAGGGAAAATGAAAATTTTTAACAAAAATTAATCACACTAAAACCCAAAATACTTAAATAATACTCTTAATAAACTATAGTAACTATCATAAGCCATAAATACAAGCATAATAAATAACTGTGAAGGGTTATATGGAAATTAACACCTATGAGGTTTCTTTTTAGAAATTTTTCTAACTTTGCAATCATAATCAGCTAAGAACTAATCTAATTAAAGGTATGAGAAAGTAAAGGAGTTATTAAAATCAAAATAAACATTTTAATAATTCCCAAATTCTTAATGATAATAGATGGCCCCAAAGAGAGGAGCAACGGGAGGATCTTCATAGCTAGCAAGCAAGCGGCCAAGAGGCCATGGAAGAGGCTGAACATGAGAACAATTTCCACAAGCAAAACCTGTGGAGTAGGAGGTTCATTCTTTTAGCATTCATTAGAAAACTCTTGCTATAGGACACTCATTCCAAGCAGAGGCAGCAAATCCACAAGCACCAGAATAAGGATAACATTTCACATTATCATCAAATTGCCTCTAAGACATCCAAGAGAAATCAATCATAACCATAGTGATCATGGAGCTAAAATTTGGTCCATTTGTGGAATTTGCTCTAAAAACGATGAGGACATAACTCCAAGCATCATTGTTATGGCCCACACTTTCACACAATGGAGAATGATATTTGGGGGAGACATCAATTTTGGCATAAAAAAGGGGAAGATGCCACAATTAACATCAAAGAAGTCTTAGTCTCCTATTCAGTTAAGGCAATAGCTAAAGCCCTTAATGTGCCCAATGAAGGGGCAAGATTAGCACATCTATCCACTAGATTAGATAAAGATACAAGGAAACTATGGTTGCGAAGGGCATATGGCAAAGAAGACAAGGATTATAATGAACTAACTCTTGAACAAAGAATCTATTTTAAAATTGGCATATATCACTTATTTACCACAAAAAGATTAAATATAATATCAACATATGTGGCAAGGGGAAGTGTGATCTTAATGGGAAAGTATAATGCAAACATTGCACAACTCTACTTCATGGAGATCCAAAGGTGGTTCAAGAAAAAGAAGGTAGGGAAGCAAATACTCCCATTCGCTTACCTTATTAGGATGCTATGAAAACATGCTGGAATCCTAGGATACACTAATGATGTCCTCAAGAAGGCTTAAAACGCTTCTTATGCTAAAATGCTAAAGCCAGCACCACCAAAGAAAGACTAGGTGGAGGAACAAATAGACACTAGGGAAACCACACAAACTATTGTCCAAAAATAGCAAGCAGGACATAGTGGTCAGTAGTAAGAGCAACAATAGCAGTAAGTTCCACCACTACCACTGCTGGATTATAGGCCATCAATGAGTCATCTACAGCAAATCACAGAGACCATTAGTTGGGGGACTCATGAGGAGGCCAACTTGTATAAATTCATTGATAGTGCCATTCAACCAATAGCTTTCATAGATCCTTTCAATGGAAAAATATCATTGTAGTCAAGAGAAGAGGGCCAATGATCACAATAGATTTCTAGGAACATTGCATTGTTCCAAGTGGTGCTTGAAACTAGAGAAGGAGCCATAATCGTGGTTATGTAGCACTAGGATGCAGCAGAAATCACATAAGTGATCACATATCACATAAAAGAATCATTCAATGTACATGTTATGTCACTAGTGAATCTAATTAAAACTAGGGATGCTCAAATGCTAGTTGGTACCTTAATGACTCTTGCTGATCATGAAAATGTGTTGGATTAACTACTGCAGACTAGGCAAGTCATAACAAATCTTTTTGACATCCCAAATGATGTCATTACTATGTAGTTAGAACTCATAGCAATCAAGGATAAGCTGGTCATGGTAGAAACCAAGGCAAAGCATGCAAAAAATGAAATTCACATACTATAGGAAGAGCTTGCAACCCTGAGGGCTAAACGTAAAGTTCCTACATAATATGTTACACTTGACCAACTAGAGTTGTTCAGAACAAAGCAAATCAATCAGCTAATGAAGCATAATAAGTAGATGGAAAATGAGAAGTAGAAAGCAATGTGGAATTCCTCAATAGTAGAAGCACATGCTAAGGCACTCATCACAACATAGGAAGAAAATAAGCAACTTATTACAAAAAACACCAAGTTGACTAATGTATAGAAGTAGAAAAACATCCTTGAGGAGAACATCCATCAATTAAGAGAACAACTGATGAGAGTCAACCAAGATATGAGCTACCTCGCAAGAGAGAACAGAACCCTATCAATGGAGGAGGTATGTGTAATTAGATAGAAATTAGCCATTAAAATAAGCACATGGCAGAATGAGGTAAAGAAGCATGAAAGACTCAAAGAATATTTTCACGATTAGGTGGGCATGTACAAACAAATCAATGAGAAGGAAATCCATATGGCAAAAGCCCAGATCAATTCCATATTAGCACAAAATTTAGACTAGTAGTCCATCTTGGATAGCTATGCTTATGTCCACCAAGCAAAGATCAAAAATAAAGACTTGCAGATAGAGGATTCGAAAGAATACATGGGGTTAGCTAACCTTCGTTATGCTAACTTGGCCATGTTGATAGCAGACAGGCCTAGAAATGAGCTTAAACAACAAGTAGTAGCCACATATGCATTGTACAAAAAGGAGTTTGTAGACTGAAAAGATTCTCTACAAAAAATTCATGTGGCAAACTCTTAATTAGAAGTAGCTAAGGCTTGCTACTAAGGGCAAAAAGATGTTGCAGCAAACCTGGCTAGAAGAATGTCTTATCATTAGGAGTTACATAAGATGGCTAGGGCCTTTGAAGAAGACAGAAGGTAGTTTGCAACATGGTATATCAAACTAAACAAGATGTTTCTGCAATTTCCATGTTCATGGGATGTACCAGCTCTATCACACATTTCACAACAAGCATGGATGGTACATGACCCTAAAACAAAGGAAGAAAAACTTCAAGTGCTACTCAACAGATACAAGTTTCAGAAGCCTAATGACAAGGGGATGTAACCAATGGAGGAGCCACCACCACTAGGCACTACTTAGGCTACATCGAGCTTCGTCAAGTTTTGTTGTTTTGTTTCAACTTAGTTTTTCATAACTTGTATCAACTTTTGTAAAACACCACTATGACATGTACTGTGATGTATATAGTTAGTCATTCATGTAAATCTACCTCCCAATTTTGTAAGGGACTCTATCCTCATTTTGTTAACTTGAGGATGATTTTTCAATCAATCATGGGGGTATGATAAAGTCAAATTTTAACAAGCAATGATATCATAGAACTGATATCATAGCACAAGCAACGTCTTCATAGATGCAATATCGTAGGATATGTGCCAACCTATAAATACAACACTTGTGATGAGCCGTGATATCGTGTATGCGATCTCGCATCTGCAACACGATATCGCGTACGCAATATCGCATCCTGCCTCATCTTCTATAAATAAGAGGTGGCACCCTTTGTTCCCAAGTAGTTAGACTTAGACCCTTAGCCAGATTCTTGTAGTTTAGTCATTCCAAAGTTAGAAAAATTTTTGTGTGCCCATAGTAGGAGTCATAGAGTGAACAGATCTTTATTCAAGCAATTTGTACCTGAGCACACATTTGTGTACGGCAATAAAGATGAACTTTATGATAAACCTTATAGCATACAGATTAAGCTAATTAGTAATTAATTATTATTGAATGTTTAATGCTTTCCTAGTTAATTGATATCTCTCTCAACCTTTGATCCTCTTAGTTAACTACACTCAGTACAACTGCTTTGAGCATGCGTGTAGCGCTTGGTAACCCAGTAACGATTAGCGTTTGGTAATCCTAGTAGCGTTGCATTGGTTTAGGATGTTTACGGCAAGTGGGAACAAATATTGGTGTTAGGAACATTTAGGAACTCGTTAATGAATAGTTAATGTAAGTTAGCTACTTAGTTTTCTCTCCCTCTCCTTGTGAGCAGAAGACATAAAAAAGACAAAAGCTATAAAAATCACATACCTCAAGCTTACTTAACCATACAACCGTGACAATACAAGTAAGTTTGGGAAGACAACGATTGATTAACCCTGAGTGTTCCATTAAGGCACGTAAACACTTAGTCCTTGGAGTTCGACCGGATCATGGGTGAAATGCTCGTATTCATACGGTTGAGTGTAGGGGTACCTCACCATTCATCATTGGCACCGTTGCCAGGGACTTAGTTGTTTGTTGCCGGGAAAAAACTGAAGTTGTTCCCAAGGACACTANCGGCAACAAACAACTAAGTCCCTGGCAACGGTGCCAATGATGAATGGTGAGGTACCCCTACACTCAACCGTATGAATACGAGCATTTCACCCATGATCCGGTCGAACTCCAAGGACTAAGTGTTTACGTGCCTTAATGGAACACTCAGGGTTAATCAATCGTTGTCTTCCCAAACTTACTTGTATTGTCACNATCTCGTGGATGGACTTAGGCATGAAACAAGGAGAACCCTTGGGACGTATGCCCAAGGAAGATTATCAGAGCTTAGGTCTCATCAAATTCATAGATTGCTAGAGCAAGTAGCCAAAGAAGAAGGTGAGCTACAAAAGAGAGAAAGTGCGGAAAAGTACAACCGAGATCCTTCCTTCCGAAAAAGGGGAGTGAGATATTGTGAGGAGGAAGAAGAGTCACCACTCAAAGAGATGATGAACAGGAAAACTTTTCCTCTTCAAAAGTTAACAATAGAAGTATCGGCAAAGGTAGACCAAATGTGGGACTCCATGGATAGTATGTTTGAAACTATTCTTAAAATTGTAGAGGAGGCTAGGGAGCGAGGTAGCGACCGTGAAAAAAAGAAAAAGATAGAAGTGGATAATGCACGTAACAAGGGTAAGGGAAAAATGGTCATCACAAAAGAGGTTGTGGATTCAGACACGGATAATGATGGTGGATGTGAGATATGCCAATATGACCATCCTAAGGGATGTTGCCTAGTGATCTCACATCTACAAGAGTCTAGGGTGTATGCACTCAACCCACAACTTAACAAACGACAAGCACCCCGACAATTACCTTATCCCGAAGGTAACCCAGGGCAGTTCCACCAACCTTCAACATATTATCCAAGTGGAACTCCACCACAACCCATTGAGCAACATCAATAGTGGCAATACCCACAGTCATGGGGGATGCCACCACTAAGGCAACAATACCCCTACTGGGAACCGGACCCATATGGTTACTACATGCAGCATTCAATCTCTCCACGTGACTCCGTTAGTCACGTTGCACCACAACATCACTACCAAGCTCATGAGTATTATAGAACTCATTTTCCTAGGGAAGATAACCTACAAACATACCATCCTTTAAATCCATCTGCAACTCTCACACCAATAGCTCCATTACCACCTACTCCAGCAATTCAAGGGGAACTCCCTACTCAACCACAACAACACAATGCCACAAGGGCTATGAATCCTCAACCCATTGTTGGTTTTGACAACCGTATAAAGAAAAGACCTTTCTTTAGAACCAACAGTCCAACCAAGCCCTCACAACCACAAGTAGTTGAACCTCTGAACACCTCCCCATCAAATAAGGCTTCAAAGCTCCCTTCGAACCAAAAACTAAGCTCAACATATACGGTTATGTTAACACATGCTGTTACTGACTGGATTAAGCTTGGCCACCTTCCCAGGAAATTCTCTGATCCTGGAAGCCCTCTAATCTATCTCCAAATCACTAGGAATGAGCCATGCAAAGCTCTTCTAGACTCAGGTTTTGGAGTCAACTTAATATCACAAGAGATGTACAAAGCTTGGAACCTTCCTCCATTAAGAAAGAGTAATATTCACCTAGAGCTGACCGACCAGTCCATCACTATTCCCTTAGGACTGGTGGAGGACATCGTTACCACTATGTATGGGTGGTCGTACCCAGCTGATTTCCTAGTGATACAAGTGAACAACGATAAAGGGGACTTCCCAATAATAATGGGAAGGACATGGCTAAGTACTATAGATGCATGCCTAGGAATCCGTGATCTTTCCCTGGAAATATCTAAGAAGAACACTTTTGGAAAGATTGAGAAGAAGAAGGTTCCATGCATCGCATACAGTGATACAGGGTGCAATTGGGTGCAAAGATCATGGGTTATGAAAAGTTTAGCATTGCCTGCATGCAACCAGTGTGCACAAGACATTAATATATAGAAGTGCCTATATGCAGTAGCCACATGACAAGAAGACACCCAGTGGCTGATGGCTGATCAAGAGAGCAACTCACTAATGTGCATGGAACTAACTAAGGAAATAACTAGCACTTACATCAAAAGCATGGATGTACTAGAGCAAGTCCGCTACCAACTTCCAAGCCTTAACCTTGAAAACATCAACTGGGGGAAGTTGTAAATTCCTGAAAAATTTAAACAAGAACCCCTAGATTTAAAACCATTGCCCACCGATCTGGAATATAAGACCCTCGAAAATGGAAAATTGGTAATCATCAATGCAAGACTTGCTTTCAAACAAAAAGAAAGACTGCTGAAAGTAATAAACAAACAGTCAAAAGCCTTTGCCAGGTCATATCCCAAATTAACTGGAATAGATCCTAGGATATGCCAACATAGGATTTACACTAACCCCTCCATGAAACCTCGAAAACAACTGCAGAG
>MNCI01012771.1:33632-47998 GCA_015680685.1 Gnetum montanum
CTGAGACACTTAACTAGGAGGAAAGGGTTGAGAGAATCTAATCTAGCCTAAGTGCGATGAGCATCTGTTCCTTGATTATTCGTACACATCCTTAAATGCTCGTAATCAAGTCGTACTCATTCCGCGTTACGAGGAGTAGTAAATAACAGGTAATAAATATCATGTAATAAATAACAGTAAATAAAATCCTATTCCATGCATTGCAAGGTTTATTCGGAAAGCTCGTCTTTGTTGCCGTACACAAACTTGTGTTCAGGTACAATGTTTGCTCGAATAAAGATCCGTTCACTTTGGGACTCCTACTGCGGGCACATGGAAAATATTCTATCTCTGGAGTGATCAATCTGCTAGAGTTTTCCTACTGTCTAGCCTAGGATGAGGAAATAAGGAAGAGTCACCTCTTATTTATAGATATGACGGTGCACCATGATATCGTAGGGGAAGACGCGATATTGTGTACGAGATATCGCGGGGGATGGGATATCGCGTCGGACGCGATATCGCGTATGCAATATTGCAGCCCATGCGATATCGCATCCCATCACTGTGTGAGCCTATAAATACACAATTGGACACATGGGAGAGTCATAGAAAAAGTTAGTGTTAGAGTAGGATCTTTTTGTCAATTTCAATTCCTCTCAACCCTTTCCTTAGTGCATGCCTGCAGTGTGATAATTGTAATTGTACGAAACCTTTATTCGAGTGTGATGTACTTGGACACACACATGACAGGAAATAAAGATTGAGATTACTTCATCATTGCAGCATTCACTTAGTTTTAATTGCTTACTATTATTGTTATTTATCGTTTTCTTAATTAATATTTCTCTACCCTCATTTCCTACCCCTGTTATTAAATGCGGAATGAGTATGACTTAATCACAAGCATTTAAGTGTGACTACTTGGTATCCTAGTAGCATACCTAGGACATGCGGTTGGTAATCCCAGTAGTAGTACATGAGGTCCAAGATGTGTATAGATGATTAAGGATGGATACTCATCACACTCAGGCTAGCTTAGATTCTCTTCTCCCTTTCCCTCTTAGCTTAAAACAAAGTTATTTTCCATTGCCTCGAGGAGTAGCATTAGTTTAGGACCACCTCATACACCTCACTCTAGACTAAACCATACGTGACAAAGTAAATACTAGTCCAGGTGGGAAGACAACGAACTGTAATCAATGTGTAATTATCTAGATACCACAACTAGCCTGTTTGCAGAGTTCGACTGGATCGTGCGTGAACGCTTGTATTCGTATGGTTGAATGTAGGGATACCTCACCACTCATCAAGCATCCACTAAGTTTTTACTACTTACTTAGAATAATATTTCTTGTTTTTAACATTTACTTTTTGAAAGTACAGTTTATCTTTAATGTTGTTAGTATGTAGTATGGGTACCACCGGTTTCGAATGCTAAGTGTAGTTATCTGGTAATCGAGTAGTGGCATTGCTTGATTTGCTCAGTTGTAATACCACTTGGTAATCCTAGTAGACCAGGATGAAATATCCATTACCCTAGGCTAGGATAGATCTGTTACTTGTTTCACTTAGGATTAAGATATATTTTCATTCCACTATGTTTGCTCGGAGTAACAATGGCCCTACAACATCAATTATCATATGCCTCACTGTAAGCTAAACCATACACTTAAACTTCACTAGCTTAAAGTGGAAAGACAACGGTCTCAAACTTAAACCAATTACTAGCATATTAACATTGCTTTGTCCATAGATTATGATTTGGTCGCGTGTGAATGCCTATGACTTGTATGGTTGGGTGTTGGATTACTCCATCACTCATCAATAGTTTGTAGCAAGCTTTTCTAAATAGTTTTTTGGAATAATGACAAATTGGTTTTTATTTTTAAACTCCAAAGTTGCATATGAGAATTACCAAGAACGGTCTTATTCATAACAAATTTAATAAGGTTTGGATAGTGGAATTATCATTGTAGTTTTTGATGAGAAAAATAAATTATATTTGGAAAGTTTTCATATTTCCAAAAAAAATTGAATTTTTTTTATGGTGTCTTATACACCAAGGCCTTCTTATTGGTACTTGTCTTTAGCATATTGGAATTATTTTTTCTTGATGTCCTTTTTGTGGATGTGAAGATCCATTTTCACATGTTTTTTTCTACCTGTCAAGTTACACAACATGTTTGGAAACAGACATCTAAAATTTGCAATAACTTTCAACCTAAAATCAATGATATAATTTGTCGTGATCAACTTGTCTTGTCTACTTTCTTTTCATTTGGAAGTGTCTTCAGCCTTCTGTTCTCTATTCTATTTGGAAGCTTAATTGTACAATTATTTTCCAGCAACAAGGGCATAACTATAATTTCTCTTCAAGAGTTAAATATGAGATTCTCGAAGATGAAGGCTAAATAATTAATTCATTTCTTGCAATATTAGTTCTTTTTTGTTTTGTAGACCCCCATGGAAAAAACTTGCAGCTTCTATTATAATTTGCTTTTTATTTTTTATGGAGAAAAATGTGATAGAAAAAAATGCAATGGAAAGTCCATGCCATGGAAAAAAAACACTATTAATCAAATTAATAGAACTTTTCACAAGAATTATTATTGAATAACGTACAATCATTTTGATTTTGGTTTTCAATATGAATATCAATTCTCAATTAATCAATTTGAGATTTTATTAATTTGTAAAATATATAAGATTCTCTATATATTATAAATATATAGCTAAACTAGTTTATTTATTTTTTTGGAGAAAGTATTCCTTTTTGTTAAAAAAAAAAACACTTCAATAAATGTGAAAATTTGTTAGGGTGCTTTTAAACAAGGTGAAGGCCTAATTTCTAGAGTGGAGGTTTTTCAATTTTAGTTGTAAGATAAAAAATTGAAAAGATATCCTCAAAACCATAGAGCTTTTTCTTTAAACTTTCTTTTTATATTGATGATTTATTGTAACCCGAATATTTTTAATTATTATTCAATTTTTTAAAAGGTTGGACCTCTCCCCCACTTCCTAAAAATGTTAGGGTCCTCACCTAGTCTACTATCATAGTTATTATTTCGATTTATGTATATTTAAACCTGGAAGTGGGCCGTGCGCGCAGAGTGGGGGGATTAACCTACTTACAAATTAAACGTGAGAGGGGAGTCCTCCTTTAGGCTTTGCCGTCGATTTTATTTCGTTTTGCAAAATATAGCAACATTTAAAACAAAGCAAACAAATACTTCCGCCAAAAATAAAAACCAAAAAAAAAAAACATAAATAAATAGCAGCAACTAAATAATGCACGGCCATGAAAGGGCACCGCCAAAAAGGCAAAATTAGATAAAGCAAAATTTTCAGCGTCACATACAAAAATCGCAGTCCAGATTTTCCGTCATTTGAAATCTTTCTTCCCTGCTGCTGCTGCTGTAATTCCTCTGTCACGGTACTGTGTTGACGGTCATGTTTGGGAAATTGAATTCAGCAGAGATTTGAACACATTCATTCAAAATCAAAAGCGCGCGCGCTCTCTCTCTGATCCATACAAGTAGAAGGAGGAGGAGAAGAAAAAGCTGAAGCTAAGGAAGCAAAAAACACAGAGACGAGAGAAAATGGTGCAGCAGCAAAGAGGCACACCGCGCGTACTATTCTGCAGAAGGAACAGTCCATTAGATCTGCCGCCGGTCGTATGCAGAGCAAAAGTGAAGCGGAAGCAGCAGCGGCAGAAAAGTCTGGCATGGATTCTCAACGGCGTTGTGCAGACCATTTCTGAATCTGTTCGCGGAGCCAAACTCGCGGCCCTCCGGGTTCTGGCGGACTGGCTCGATCTCGATCACGATCAGAACAAGGAGAAAGAGAAGCATCTTCAGATCCAAAATCAGGAGCAGAAAAATGAGAATCAGAATCAGAATCAGAATGAAAACCAGAATGATAATGAGAATCAGAATGAAAAGGGAAAACGGAATGAGAATAAGAATGAGAATCAGATTCCGCTGCTGCCTCCGCCGGAGGACGATCGAAAAAAGACGATTGTTCTGGATTTGGATGAAACCCTAATTCACTCGTTCGACGAGGAGCCCCCAAAATACGATTTCTGCGTCGTCGTTGGCGGCCACAAATATTACGTTGTGAAGAGACCCGGCCTGGAGTTGCTTCTGGAGCAGCTGAGCGACATGTATGAATTGGTGGTATTCACGGCAGGCGTGAGAGATTATGCGGAGGCAATTCTTGATGTGATCGATCCCCAGGGTTTGCTCATCACACACAGACTGTTCAGAGATTCTTGCAAGCCCTTGTTCAATGAAGATGGCTCTTACAGCTATGTCAAGGATTTGAGTTTGCTGGGCAGAGATCTCGCGAAGGTTCTCATTGTTGATGATAATCCCTACGCGTATCAATTGCAGCCCTTCAACGCTGTGCCTGTTTTGCGGTTTGTGGATGATCAGAATGATAGTCAGTTGTTCACTGTGCTTAATTTCTTCAATCTGGCCTATGATTATGATGATCTCCGCTATGCCATCATTCATTATGAAGATCTTTTATGGCCCGTACGTTAGTATTTCGCTTGAGTCAGGGAGCTGCACAAGAGCTTGGGCCGGTTGGTTTCTGTCATTCGGCCAAGGGAGATTGATTATTGGATTTGATGTTGGTTTATGATCGAAATTTGAAGCAGCAGATATTGGATTGATTAGTTTTCCCTGCAATCTTTGAATTCTGAGGTAGGGTTGACTGTCTGTTTATTTTTGTTTTGTTTTGTTTTAATTCAAGTATTCGGCCAAGGGAAATTGATTATTGAATTTGATGTTGGTTTCTGATCGAAATTTGAAGCAGCAGATGTTGAATTGTTTTTGTTTTTCCCTGCAATCTTTGATTTCTGATGTAGAGTTGATACCCTGTTTGTTTTTGCTTACTTTTGTTTTAATTCAAGTTTTACTTCATGAAAGCTGTGTTTAATTTTGTTTTCTTTTGTTTTAATTCAAATTTTAAAACATGAAGGCTTGTATTTCTTGCCATGTTACAAGCCATATTTTAGCACTTGCATTTTCTTGCAATCTTTGAATTCTGAGGTAGGGTTGATATTGTGTTTATTTTTGTTTAATTTTTTTAATTCAAATTTTGCTACATGAAGGCTTGCATGTCTTTCCATGAAGGATGTGTTAAATTATGTTTCCTTTTGTTTTAATTTGAATTTTACTACATGAAAGCTTGCATTTCTTGCCATGTAGCAAGTGATATTTTAACACTTTGTGTTGGAATATTTGTTCCTTTTCGTTACCAGCTACGTTATTTTACCTCAATAAGAAGCATGTGATATTTGTTGCTTTTCCTAGAATTATTATTTCAGTGGATTTTAAAGTTTTAATTTATCTCAGGTTAAAATATCTGTCTACAAAGTACAAATACTATTTAATTCAGGGAGCTGTTACATGGCTAAATTTTAGTTTCAGCTGAATACCGAACATGTAGTTTATGGACTTTGTCTTTCTGTACATCAATACCGAACATGAAAGTCTTGATTAATCCTGCATTTTTTTCATTTAGGTTCTAAAGTTGTTCAAGCTCTTTCTTATAAAGAATCCTTCAAGTGGAACAAATACTGCTTCAAATTAGTTGTGTGTTATTTGCTTCAAGTGGAACAACTGTTCAAAGTTCTGTTATATCAACATCCAGTGCCTAAGGTATATGGAAAACCAGTGTTCAACAAATGCTCAAAGGTGTATGCAAAGCCAGTGTTTGAAACACTCCATTAGATCTGCAGCCAGCAGTCTGCAGATCAAAAAGGAATCGGAAGCACAAAACTCTGACATTCATTCTCAACAGATATTGAATTCTTTGAATCCTGAGGTAGCGTTGATACTGTGTTGATTTTTTTTTTTCATTCAAATTTTACGACATGAAGGCTTGCATTTCTTGCCATGTAGCACGTGATATTTTAACACTTTGTATTGAAATATTTGTTCCCTTTTTGTTACCAGCTACCCTGTTTTACCGGTATAAGAAGCATGTGATATTTGTGGCTTTTCCTGGAATTATTATGGCATTTTATTTTAAAATTTTATTTTATCTCAGGTTAAAATATCCATCTACAAACAATGGGATCCAGGTCGGGGGATTTCTTAGTTTCAGTTGAATACAGAACAGGTAGTTTATGGGATTTATCTTTCTAGACAGCACTAATCTTACAGCATCTATTTAGTGACATGGAAGTCTTGATTAATCCTGATTTTTATTTTCATTTAGGTTCTAAATTGTTCAAGATCTTTCATATAAAGAATCCTTCAAGTGAAACAAATATTGCACCAAATTAGTTGTGTTATCTGCTGCACACTAAATAATTATTGACAGCTGTTCAAAGTTCTGTTATATGAACATCCAGTGCCTCAGGTATATGCAAAGCCAGTATCTAACTAGATGTATTGAAATGTATCCGATATATACTTGAAAATGGTTTCCTCGGATCTTATACAAATATATACCAATGACTTTTGAAGGGAATCCAATTGGCATTGGTTTTTCAGAAAATCCTATGATTACTCGGCCAAAGCTTCGTCTGGAACTGATAAAATGGAATGTCAACAAGATGTAGCGGTGAAAGATAGCATTATTGATTTTAAACAAACAAGAAACTATCAGAAGGCCAGGAAGCAGTCAGGATCAAAGCCATATGCAATAAGTTCTGCAAATGATGGAGGCAGGGATGAACAGTATACAGAGGGCAAAAGAAGCCATGATCAAGTACAAGAACAGTTGTTTTTAAGTTTTTCTGCTGCTCAAGGTAATCTTTCTGACCCTTCCAATGCTTCCGTTGAAACTATTGCTTCCATTCAGATTGATTCTGATCATAGTAGCAGAAATCCCTCTCTGTCAAATGCCAAGTTGATTTTTCATACTCAGGAATCAACGTGCCTTCATGGGTTCCACAGAGTTCAATCCGTCAAATGTTATGCTTCAATGCATTGTGTTTGCACTGGTGATTCCTCTTGTCTGCAGACCCTAAATATAGAGATTCAGACATAATGATCTACCATATCTCTATGGGTTTAAAAGCAAAGCACAGGCGCTGAGAATATTCTTCAATATCAGAAGGGTTTGACATTGGGTGTCTGAAAACAAACGCGCTTAACAATGTTGGTGATTTGGTAAACGGCAATGCTTCTAGCAATGTGCATGCTACAAAATCGCAATCATTTTTAAAGGTGCTACGTTGTTGAGTTGTTGCACTGTTGTTATTAGTCTTGTAAGAAAGTGTCTGAAGCCAGAGAAGCCGGACATGATGAAGGGGTCCCACTATCATCTCCAAATTGAGTGCAGTACAACAAACTATGGGGATAGTAATTCCTTATTTGTGGCTTTTGGCCCATCGAAGCAAAATATGATGCGAATGATATGCTGTTGCAGTTTAAGAACTGATGGCATTGGTTGGTCATGTTGATATGTTTGTAAGACATCACAAGTAGAATTTGGGACAGTATGTTCTTCTATCACAGAAAAAACAAAAAAGTTGTTAAATACTGGGAATGGTTTACTCGACCATTTGCAAGGCCATTACATCATGGCTTCTTCCATGAATGATTTAAATCAAGTATGCTCATCTATACCTGGAAGCAGTGTTGCAAACATATATTAACGTAGGAGTGAGGTTATCTTTAATATTATTTTGTCAATTTGATTGGATTTACAGTAACTTGATTGTGAACATGATGCTGAAATCTGTGTGGTTTCAGTACAAATTATAAGTGTTTAATTCATCAGGTGAATTTCATGTTCATGATCTGTTTCTGTTAGCAAACTATTGATAATTTTTCAACAAAAGGGTATTCTTTTGTCTGTATTTGTCATTGCAATAATATAGCTATGTATAAATTGTGAATTCTGTATAATCACTGTTCGTTTTTTGGTATAATGCTCCATGCCTGTTATGGTAGTGTAGATATAATGTTTTTGGTGGCCTTGAGATTCCACTAATTTCTATTATGAATGTTTAAAAGCATTGAAAAATGGGAGGCTTTAACCTTCTCATCATCATCATCTTAGCCTTGTCCCAACAAAATGGGGTCGGCTACATGAGTTCTTTTTTGTCACTTGTTTCTATAAAGAGCTAGATCTTTGTTTAATTGTAATGTCTTCAAATCATCTTTGATTATTTTTTTCTCATATTTTCTTTGGTTTTCCTTTCAGTAGTTTTTCTAGTGATATAGCAACCTTTGCTAATAGGGAGGTTTTAAACTTCTAAATGCTGAAAATTTAATGATTTGTTTCATAAGGTAATGACGAACTTGTATGTAATATTGGAAAACATAATGGAGGTTTTATAACATCCATATGGAGTTCGTGGAGGAACAGAAATAGACTTTCCGATTACGTTTTTCAGAGCCCTTTTATATCATAGTAGAGTGTAAGCTGGGGTCTTAGTAATGGTTAAGTGTACAATGAAATACCCGGAAAAAAAATTATGAATTGACATCTTTCTTAAAAGCTTTTATTGTTTTCACAAATTATTAAAGATTCAACATGTTACAGGGCATTATATTCTAAAAATTGAGATATATATATTTTTTCATTATTTTGGTTGAGAGGCCAACTCGTTTCGCAGGATAGGGGAAGAGGGGGGAGTGCATTTGTCGCCCTCCACATCATGTGCCATGTAAGATCCCATGAAATGGTTGCCAAGACGTCAACTCATTTCGTAGGATAGGGGGAGAGGGGAGAGTGCATTTGTCACCCTCCACACATCATGTAACATCCCATAAAATGGGAAAAAACATAAGCAAATGCAGAATGGGAATGGCAATGGTAATGGGAATTTCATTTCCGTTCTGTCTCTGTCTCTATCTGAAACTGTTGGTGCAAGCCACCTGGCCCAATTGAACCAACTTCGATAACGTCAGCTTTGGAGCTTTACCAAAGCGTTGGAAAGGCACCTATGATGGTGGCCCATGGTTCAGCTGTAATAACAAGCTCATCGGCATGCGCTTCTTCAACCAAGGCAGCAATAAGGCAGTAGGCTAGTTGGCCCTTGCTGCATCCTTAACACTGAGGGCCACGACATACACACATCATCGACAATCATAACATGTGAAAAATTGAGATATATATATTTTTTCATTATTTTGGCTGAGAGGCCAACTCGTTTCGCAGGATAGGGGGAGAGGGGGAGTGCATTTGTTGCCCTCCACATCATGTGCCATGTAAGATCCCATGAAATGGTTGCCAAGACGTCAACTCATTTCGTAGGATAGGGGGAGAGGGGAGAGTGCATTTGTCACCCTCCACATCATGCGTCATGTAACATCCCATAAAATGGGAAAAAACATAAGCAAATGCAGAATGGGAATGGCAATGGTAATGGGAATTTCATTTCCGTTCTGTCTCCGTCTCTATCTAAAACTGTTGGTGCAAGCCACCTGGCCCAATTGAACCAGCTTCGATAACGTCAGCTTTGGAGCTTTACCAAAGCGCTGGAAAGGCACCTATGATGGTGGCCCATGGTTCAGCTGTAATAACAAGCTCATCGGCATGCGCTTCTTCAACCAAGGCAGCAATAAGGCAGTAGGCTAGTTGGCCCTTGCTGCATCCTTAACACTGAGGGCCACGACATACGCACATCATCGACAATCATAATACAATTTTTGTTATAATAGCTAAAAGATCTTTTCATTTAGGTTTCTTTTTTATTTCTTTGGATAAAATTTATATATGAATTAGGCCAATATGTTTTTTGAGTAGCTTTGTTTGAATGTATGTTTTAAACATAAAATTTTGCAAGTAGGGCTGGATGAGGGGTAGAGCCAGAGACATTCAAGGAAAGATGGTAATGGCTACAGTTGAAGGTGCAGCCTGAGGAGAAGGGTTTTCTGAAGTTTCTGTGTTAACAATAGCNTTTGTAAATTCATTTTCTCTTTATCTCATTGTATATTTTGTGAAGGTTTTTATCATGTCTATGGGTGTGCTTTGAAAATCAGTAGTTACCATAGAGTAGACGCGTCAGTTGTTACGATTGTGACTGCTTTTTCATTTGCAATATGCATTTTAATAAAATGCAAAAGCGTTAACATTTTTGTTAGCACATGAAAATTATTAACCAATTTGAGATCTTGGCTTAACTTCGGTCATAATTTTAACAATTTTTTTTGCTTATTGGGAGGACTTAAAAGTTCAAATTTGATAATTTCTGCTTGCCTTCTCGCATGCAGTGAGGCCTTTTCTTTATGTACATATTCTTTGATTGATGGAATCCAATGGATGATATGGTTGTTAACTTGGTAAATTTTAAAAATGAGAACTTTTGCACCTTTGGCAACTTAGACCCTGGTAAGATCTCTCGCAAGATCATGTTATGATGATCTTAGCTAATGTTGAGAAAAACGGCGATGAGCTCTCTGCTAACGCACATGTCTTGCCATAATCATAAATAACCAATTATTTATAAATCTTCCTTAGCCAAAGAGTCACTGTAGGGGAGCCAATGATTATATTTATCTCGGTTATTCATAATCTCAGTTATATATAATGATATATTTATAATCATAAACATAAATGAGTATATATAATGATTATAAACATTTCATCATAAATAAAGTCGATTATTTATAATCATTTCATTATATATATCTTATGAACAATGTTAACCGAGATATAATCATTATGGGTTAGCATTATGAATGAATAAATAATATTTCTAAAATTATGGATTATGAGTAATATTTCATCATATATTGGCTTTATTTATTATGAAATGTTTACTATTCGAATGAATCTTACAATCCATAATATCTCAGATTATAATTATGAATTATTGCTCTAATTATAATAATCTCATAACATTTATTGGATTCCACAATAATTATAATATAATAATTATAAACGAGGTGTTAGCATCATTCATATCTTGTCCATTGTAATAATAATGTCAATATACAAAAGCCTGTGATATAATAATAACATTATTTATGCATTTGTAACGTGATTTTTTATCTCCACGAACGAATATGCATTACAAATATATGTTGCAGTGCCAATTTAGTTTGATCTCTTTGTATTTCCTCACCTGCATGCACCACATGTATGGGAGCTGAAGAATCAATGTAAGGGAGTTGAATCTCTACTCGATTAATGCCCCCTAACCCTTGAACTTCCCATTCGTCTCTTTGTATTCCCTCACATGCACGCACCACATGCAAGGGAGCCAAAGAGTCACTACAGGGGAGCCAAATCTCTATTCAATTGATGCCTCTCGACCCTTGGGCTCCCCATTCATCTCTTCGTATTCCTTCACGTGTAGGGCCCGACATGGGTAATAATGAATATTTATTATTATAAACGGTGGGTAATATTGAATATTTATTATTATTATAAATAATGACGATTATGGTTACAGTGACAATTACGATCACAGCAACAGTTAAGGTGATGACAGTTATGGTGTGATGCAGTATTTAAAGATATTAAACTTAGGGATCGTGTTATAAGATTAAGAGGTGCAATATTGGAATTCATGCATTTTTAGAAACATGGATTCTACTGCTATTAGTCCTAATAAAAAAGGTAAAGAACACTTTCTTCAAGATTAGCAACAACAACCATCTATTGCAACAAGTAGTGCAACAACTATCTACTGCAACAAGTAATGCAATCTCTGCTTATATGTGAAGGTGCAAGGATAATGCTTACAATTAACCTTTGCCCTGAAGCAGGATTGATGAATGGTGCACTTAGCATGATTCACTGTATTATGTATCCTTAAGGTAAATAGCCACCTACATTACCATTATATGTTATTATTGATTTAGACTCCTACATCGAATGTGCCTTTGATAATGGTAATCCTCATCATGTGCCAATTGTACTTGTGGTCCAAGGAGCATCTCATCAGTCACCATTACAGTTGGCATGGGCCATGACTATTCATAAATCTCAAGGAATGACACTAACTATTCACATTGGTTCAAGAGAAGTTATGGGTCTAATGTTTGTTGCATTATCTGGAGTCAAGACCATTGATTCTTTACATGGAGAAATGCTTAAATGTAGTTAAATTTACATGTGCAAATAGGGTTAGAAAACAAATATGACATTAATAAAGCAATTATGCATTTTAGAAAAGGAGATAAGAAGTCTAAATAATTTTAGCTAAGAGGCCAACTACCAACCCTGTCCAAGAGAGTCATCAATTATGGTAAAATAATTTTATCATCAAAATGATAAGGGGAAGCTCTCTTTGTCAAAGTTTTTTCAATCATCATAATAGATAAAGAGAAATTATTATTTTGGTTGAAGTTTTTCTGAAAGATCAATTACCTCTACTTTGTTACCTAAATTTTATCCCTTCAAATAAATAATTTTTATCATAAAGCTAGGTGAAGAGATGAACTTTTTTATGAGAATTATCATTGAATAAAGTACACTGATTTTGACTATTGTTTTCAATGTGAAAATCAATTCTCACTAAATCAATTTGAGATTTTATTAATTTGAAAATTATAAAAGATTCTCTCAACTAAATAATAGATATATATCATAAATATATAAATAAAATAATTATATACTAAGCGTAATTAGCAATACTTTTGCTAAGCTTTGGGCACTATTGATTGTAATCTACGTTTAAAAGATGGACTAAAGAAAATAAGATACGAGCAATTTCCTAAGTAGGATTTAGGTAGCAACATTCTACCACACACCATCTCATCACTTTAAAATATCTTATTGATAAAACAAAAGGTTTACACAAAAAAACATATATATATATATATAATGTAGATTTCTCTAAAGCCTATGATTCAATAATTTGAAGAAAGCTATGGTGGCACTTGGAAAATTTTGAATTTCCTAGCACATTATTATCTACCATCAAAAAACTTTACAAAGAGGTATGTATTTAGTTTACAAATGGTCAAGAAAGAATTTTATGTAATAGTTTTTGTTGATGTAAAAAAAGGATGTTCTCTTTTTTTTATTCCTACCTTTGGGCTTTTCATTGATGAACTTGAAGAGTGAATACATAAAATACTAACTTAATTTGTAATTACAATTAAAAGTATTCTTGTCAAACTCTTACTTTATACTGATAATGTTGTCTTAATTTTAAATTCAATGGAATGATTACAACAAATACCTAACACACTTAATGGCTTTTGTCATCATTTAGGAAGGAAAGTTAATGTCTAGAAGACACATTATGATTTTGTGGCATACATAATAAGATATATAATTTTACTATAGGAATTAAACATGCCGACATAACCTCCTCTTACAAATATCTTTTTTTAGAATGCTCCTATAATGACAAATGGGATTAGTGCATTACTTAAAGAGTTGCAAGTAGTATGAAAGACTTATTTAAAAAAAAAAAAAGCAAATGTAAGAAGGAATCTATTCTAGCTTGGACAACCAAAAACAACTTTATCATGTCATTGTTCAACCAACTATTCTTTATGGATGTGTTGTATAGGATCTTCGTTTAGAACATAAATATTGGAAACAAATGAAAGAAATTTAGAAGCCTTTCTTAATTAGTGAATTCAAAATGAAGAGATTGACGTAATATAATATTATGCTTTTTAAAGTAGAGATGATGCCCCTAGAAATTAAAGCTATTTGTTAATTTATAGCCTACACTTATAATATTTCTAAATTATTATTGGATAAATACTCTAAAAGATGGAAACTCAATATAATAAATGGTTTCATGAGGGAGTTTGATGAGTGGCGAGGTACCCCTACACTCAACCATACCAATACGAGCGTTTATGCACGAACTGGTCGAACTCCACAGATGGACTAGTTGTGATATCTAGATAGTTACTNTTGGTCGAACTCCACAGATGGACTAGTTGTGATATCTAGATAGTTACTCATTGATCGCAGTTCGCTATCTTCCCACCTAGATTAGTATTTGCTTTGTCACGCATGTTTTAGTCTAGAGTGAGGTGTATGATGTGTTTCCGATCACTATGCTACTCCTAGGGACAATGGAAAATAACTTTTTTTAAGCTAAGAGGGAAAGAGAGAAGAGAGTCTAAGCTAGCCTAAGTGTGATGAGCATCTGTCTCTTAATCATCCGTACACATCTTGGACCTTGTGTACTACTACTGGGATTACCAAGTGCATGTCCTAGGTACGCTACTGGGATACCAAGTAGTCTTACATGCTCGTGATTAAGTTGTACTCATTTCGTGTTTAATAACAGGGATAGGAGTTGAGGGTAAAGAAGTGTTAATTACTAGCTTAGAGAGAGAGAGATATATATATATATATATAAATTGGCCAAGATGATTTTTAAAAAAATGATGTTAACCAAGCCCAACTACTGGATGAGGTAACAAGATAACTAAAAACAGAATCACTCATCCCTCCTTTGTTTCTCTACCACTTACCCAATTTAGATTTACCCTCTC
>MNCI01012771.1:75184-92495 GCA_015680685.1 Gnetum montanum
ATTGTGTGCCTGGGCACTATATTTATAGGCTTGGGAGCAACTACTTTAATAATTAGAGTAACCGCTCTAATAATTAGAATAACTGCTAAAGTAACCGCTAGAGCAACCCACTCTAATAATTAGAATAACTAATAGAGTAACTGCTAGAGTAACCACTCTAATAATCAGAATAACTGCTAGAGTAACTACAAGAGTAACCATCTAATAATTAGAATAACTACTGGAGTAACCGCTCTCATCAAAGAGTGTCTTGATGAATGTAGAATGATTGGGCTTCCTGCTCCTCATAGTTCGATTCTTGTCCTCTAGTTCAGCCTCTATATTGGCATCTTGGTCATTTGCTTGCTCCTTATGAAGGTTACAATCAA
Organism: Gnetum montanum; assembly: GCA_015680685.1. Lineage (NCBI taxonomy): Eukaryota > Viridiplantae > Streptophyta > Gnetopsida > Gnetales > Gnetaceae > Gnetum > Gnetum montanum. Next base: position 75,553 of record MNCI01012771.1, read on the forward strand.
TCAAGAATTGAAATTACTAAGGTGTTCTCATTTACTTTGAACAATTCCATACCTTACTCATACCCTTAGTTTCATTAAGTTCTTAGTTTATTAGGATTTCAAAGTTACAAAAATTTTTGCAAAAAGTTACCCAATAAGTGTTGATCTCTTTATAACCCTTCATANGAGTTACAAAAATTTTTGCAAAAAGTTACCCAATAAGTGTTGATCTCTTTATAACCCTTCATAGTTATCTAATCTGTTCTTATATATGGCTCATATTGATGATTATGGTTTCCTAAGAACATTATTTGATTGTTTTGGCATTAATATGATTGATTTTTCATTAAAATTTTCAATTTTTACTTTATACTTACCCTTAAAATACCTTCTGTGTATTAGAATTGTTTGAAAAAATTACTCAAATTTTCCTCACTAGCACCCTCCACAACTAAGTTGAGCACTTCAGGATAAAATAGGTCCAAAAAGCACGAAAATCAAAGTGATAACAAAGAACATATGACTTGAGAAAGCTAGGAGGTCAAAGCTTAGATTAGAAAAAAGAATTCAAAAAATCTCCCTTGGCTCAAATGAAAAATGATGAAAATTTTTCCAAGTGTCCACCAATATATATAGTTTTATGGGACTCGATATCGAGGACCCAACATTGGGGATCCAATATCAGTGCAGACCTGATATCGGTGACCCGATATCGAAGCCCTATAAATTTCATTTTTCATGAGGGTTTGATGGAAAAATTTGATTCTATTGGGTGTTTGGAAGTTTTTAAGTTTACTCAAATGGTTTGGATGATGAATATATGCTTAATGTTTGTGAAAAACTTATTATTCGAAGTTCATAAAGAAGGAATCTCAAGATACGAAAGTTCATAAGATGGATAAGAAGCATAATGAATCCATGTTGTGAGAATAGATAGTTTGAATGATATGGGAAGTCTTTATTGATTTTTAGAAGGTTCAAGATGATGTGGAATCACTTGGCAAGTATAAGAAACAATAGTTATACAAGTGGATCCTCCCCAAAGTAGGCTCCAGCCCTTAATGCCCTTGTATAACGACACCAAAAAGTGTCCTTAGGCACTTAAGGAGTTGAATGTAACGCATACTTGTTTAGCAAAACACACATGTTAGTACCACCAAATTTGGAAAATAACTCTATGTTATGCCAAACCATAAGTTATGACTAGTCAAATAGTGAGATGAGATGGACTTAGAAAGGATTGCAGAAATCGGGACATGAGTTGTCTTACCATAGGCATAATGAATTTTTGTGTTTTATTAGTGGTTAAAGTAATTGCTAGCCTTTCTATCCAAGAATCAAACCAAGTCCAAACCACATTCTAGTGACATTACATTGTTTCATATCTTGGAATTACAATCATAAACCTATCAATGTTGCAAAGAATATTGTCACTTAGCATATTGTCCAAAGAAGGAGTTTATTCATGGCATGTATTTATTTATTTATTGGATTTCTGAGAAGCTATCTACCTTCAAGTATGGGTAACATGTCTTTCTAGTGGGACCTCCAAAAATTTATTTTGCACTCTTTTATTTTTATTTGTGTTAACCTTTTTAAGGTAGCACTTATTTCACTCTTGCTTCCTTTTTTTGTTAGATCTACAAGGATATAATACAACCTTAGCAACATGATAGAACTCACAATATTAATCCAAAAGGATCCACAACACCCCTTAATGTCACACCCTTTTCATTCCCACTTGGTTCTTCACTTTCTTGTCCAAGCATAATGATTGCAAGTTTATTTGTAGTTGTATGATGGAAAAGAATATCATTGCGTCCATGGTAAGAACCTCTTATTAATGGAATGGATAAATAGATGGTGTGGCCTCATTATTCAAATAATCAGTCCCTTATGACTTGATGACATAGAGAAATCTTCACCTTATTGGACTACATCTTACCTTTATTTGTAATGTGTCTTATTAGTAATCAAAATTATTTACAAAGAGTTTGAAAACAAGGTATGAAAAAAAAATGAAAAAGATGGCAAGAATTGTGAATAAGTGTAAAGAATGAAAAATGTTAAAACAATGAAAAAATGTTAAAGAATCGAAAGATTAAAGAATGGAAAAATGTTAAAGAATGGATATTAAAGAATGCAAAAAATTTTAAGAAATGAAAAGTATCAAAGAAAGGATTAAAGAATATGAAAACTAAAAAGAAAATGAAAAATTCAGGAAGGTACCTATGGTTCTAAATTGACACCTCCATGACTATTATGAAGATCAGGTAAATGGAAGATAGAACGAGTGGAAGAATGGTAGGTAGATTGGATAGATCATTTTGAGTATTCATAGTATGTTTTGACTTATTGGATATTAACCAGGATAAGCTTATGTGGACTAGATGGGTGGTGAATATATAAGGCACCATATGGATAAGTAGTGTGTACAATGTATAGTCCCTCCCAAGGTGTCTGAAATTTAGCTTTTTGGGGTAAATGACTAGGATTATAATAGAGGACCTTGTTACCCGGTTGTATGATTAAATCACTTATTCATGAATTATGTCTAAGTTTGGAGTAACGCCTATGGACTTCACTACCCAGGAGTGCTACTAGCCTATTCTCATCTAAAATATTTAGATTCATTAGATGTTTCTTTTGCGCTAAACTCAAATTAAGATCAAGTTTAATGGTAGTAGCTAAAGTGTGAAGCTTTACCTGAATTGGAAGCATTAGCAACTTGCCATAGACCAAATCATATGGGATGTACCCTATAGGTAGTTTCTATGATGTCCAATAGGTCCACAAAGCATCATTTAATTTTGTACTCCAATCTTGTCTAAATCTATTAACCATCCTAGTGATTATTCTAGTAATTTCATGATTAATGACTTTAGCTTAAACATTTGCTTGGGGATGATATGGTGTTGTTAGTTTATGGTTAACCCCAAGTTGTTGCATGAGTTTCTTAAAAGTAGCACCAATGAAGCAGATTTTATAGTCTAGTATCAGCATTCTTGGTACTCCAAATCTGTTCACCACATGTTGTTGAAAAAACTTGGCAGTCATTTTTGCTATGCAATCTTTTTGCCCACTTTGTGTAGTAATCCATAATCACAATAATGAACACTTTTCTATTTGACATCAGTTGAATAGAATGCATAAAATCAGTTCCCCAAATATCAAAAGGCTCCAATAGCTACATCTAGTGTTGTAGCCCTTCATATCTAGTTGTAACTCCTTCATCTCTTTGGTAGCGTTCAAAAGATTGTGCAAAAATGTAGGTGTCTCTAAATAGATTAGGCCAAAAGTAATCTACCATTAGTAGTTTGAGTGCCATTCTACGTCTCACATAGTGTCCAGCACATGGGCCTTCATGGGTGTCTTGTATAGCTCTCTACTGGTCATGATCTGGCACACACCATCTAACAAGCCCATCTATACAAATGTTGTACAAGTTGCCATTAATTTTCATGTATTGTTTGGCTCTATGAACGAATTGTTCTTGTTGTTTTCTACTTCATTCAATAAGAAGCTCTTGTGTTGTGAGCTAAGTTAGGTACTCTACGGTCCATGGCTTCCCTATTAAATCTATAGCCTTTACTAATTTAGTAAACAGTTCTTCATCAAGAAATTGATCTGATAAAGGTTCCAATCAATCTTCTAAATCCCATTTCAACCTTGATAAATGATCAACTACTACATTTTCTATTCCTTTCTTATTAATTATTTTGATGTCAAACTCTTGAAGAATCACAAGCCATCTTATCACTCTAGGACTAATCATTGGCTTGTTCATCAGAAATCAAATAGCACTATGATCAGTGTGGGCATAGACTTGTAACTGAGCACATAATATTGAAATTTTTCAAGTGCATACACCACATCCATCAACTCCTTTGCAGTTGTGGTTAATTTAATTATACTCTTGTGATGCTTCTATTGGCACAATGTATGCAATATGGTCTATTTTGATTATCAAGTTGTATCAGTACTGCACCAAGTGCATAGTTGGAAGCATTAGTCATCCTATGAAAAGGTCTTGACCAATATGAAGCTTGGAGGATTGGTGTTTTAACTAACTTCTACTTCAAAGTTTTGAGTGCCTTTTCACATGACTCATTCCACCTAAAGGATTCATTTGTCTTCATGAGTTCTACAAGCGATTTGGCTATCTTGGAAAAGTTTTCAACGAATCTTCTATAGTATCCCATAAGGCCTAAAAAGGATGTTACATCTTTCATTGTCAATGGCCATTGTGTGATGTTTTGGATGACTCTAATCTTTTTGAGATCTATCTCAATACCCTTTTGGAAGAATTTGTGTCCCAACACTATGCCTTCTTGGACCATGAGATAGCTCTTTTTCCAGTTGAGCTTCATATTGGTTTCAACACATCTTTTAAGTACCTACTCCAACCAGTCTAGTGCTTGTTTGAAATCTAGCCCATATGTGGAAAAATCATCCATAAAAAATTCAACACCATTACCTATCTACTTCTAGAAGATACGTAAGGCTAGTCTCTAGAAGGTTGTTAGTGCATTGCAAAAAGGCATATGTTTGTAAGCAAATGTTCCTCATGGACTAGTGAACATGGTCTTTTCTTGGTCTTCAAGTGCAATGTAGATTTGATTGTATCTACTACACCCATCCTAAAAAATGTAATACTCATGTCCTAATATCATGTCTAAGACCTGATTAACAAATGGCAAGGGAAAGTGATCTTTGAACGTGGCTAAGTTCAACATCTAGAATTTGATGCAAACACACCATGTACCTCATTTCTTTGAAACTATCACCAAAGGACTAATCCCTTCACTATCCACAATTGGATAGATGAATCCTGTCTTTAGTGACTTTTCCAATTCTTACTTCACTACATCCTTGAGTTTAGAATTAATCCTTTGTTGAGGTTGGTGTTTTGGTTTGACTGTAGGTTCAATGTAGATCCACTGTTGACAAATTCATGGATCAATTTTTGTGGTTTTGTCATAAGACCATGAAAATGTTGTAGGCCATTTATTGAGCACTTCTAATAGTTTCCTTTTTTATTCTTTGTCTAGGTTGGTGTTGAAAATCACTCACTTTCTATTGTTTAGGAATGCATATTCTAATGTTGCCAGTAAGGCTTTCAATCCTAGCGGTTTCAGTTCCATTATGTCTAGGATCTCTAAGTGTTCGTAGTCTGTGCCTTCTTCCTGATTATTGTGAGGGTAAGAGTGTCTTTTCCTTAGCTATGCCAACTTATCTATTTCTACAATGTAGGTACTAATGATTTGTTCTTCTGATTCCAAGTACTCATCAGATTGAGTTTCTTCACTTGTAATCAACCACAGGGTACCTTCTTGTTGGGTAGCTACTACATACAAACAATTTTGCATACATCTTGTTTCAACACATCTATTGCATGCTTTAGTCTCCTCTCATTTGATACCCCAAATTCTTTGCACGCAATTGTAGCCATTACCATTGTACGTGATACATGGAACTCTTCATCTTTGTATGATTCTAGCCTCATCTTCCTTGGAAATTTCCAAGGACAAATGACAGATTCCAAGCTTAGCATCCATGGTGCTAAGCCAAGCTCCTCCCATGATAATTGGGAATTCTCCCTTATTTTTACCCACATGAATAACTAGAAAATTAGCAAGATAAGACTAGCCACCTATCCAAGTGGAACTATGATTGATTGGTCCACAAGCTCCAAGCGAATGTTACTTTTCTTCAATGGTGGTAGGTTCCAAGCCTAATACATGTCTTGAGATGTCAAATTTACTTTAGACCTAGAATCCAATAGAGCTTTGCATGGTTTTTATCCTGCTATTTGGAGATAAAATAAGGGACTTCCTAGATCAGTTCTCTTTAGTGGAAGAGCCCCTACCTTGATCCAATGAGTTATGATCTAACTAAGCATGATAGTTGTGACATTTGAACTTGATGAAATTAGAAGCTTGATGCATTGAGAAGGACTTGACGTAGATGGTGTGGACTTAGACATATTCCCCATATGCTAAGTCTTTTCTAGACTTGTTCTGAAGAATGATCATTTCCTGGGTTGAGAGTCATAGGTAACCATTCCCTCATGCATATTAACTACCCTTGTAGCACTCTCCTACTAGGGTTGTGATGGCAATTCCTCTTGCATAATAGGAGGTGGCACTAGTGGCAAAGGATTTAGGTGTGGGGTAGAATGACAAGCTGTCTGTGAATGCACATATGAGTTAGCATCAGTCCTTGGCAGCATTGACCTATGGTATTCTAGTGGATAATACTGTGGAGTCTGGATAGTTGTGTTCACTAGTGAGATTGGATGTTGGACATTGTATCCATAAGGATCATGTTGTCAATATGGATACTATTGCCTTGGCGATGGCATGGCCCATGTGTGCAATTGCTGCCAATACTATTGTATTGCTCCTATGGTTTAGGGTAAGCTCCACTTGGGTAATAGGTTGGCTGAAAAGGTTGCTTGATATTACATTGAAGATAAGGAAGTCTTTTGGGTCTCTGCCTTTTTATGAAGCTTGGATTAAGTCCATATACCCCATATTGTTACAAGTGGGTCATAATAGGACAACATCCCTTAGGATGTTCATACTAGCACTGCATCCTTCCTCTTCCTCTGAACTAGAGTTAGTATACCCTTCAACAGTAGCAACGTTTTCTTTTTGCTTGTAACTGTCTCATCCATAATCTCTTTTCTTCTTCTTTTCCTTGCCCTTGTTGAGTGCTTGTTCAATCTTTTCCTCTATAATTTTTAGGATTAACTTTTTCTACCTTAACTGTTATATCATTGACTAATTTTTGAATAGGTAGAGTCTTTTGCTGAATGACCTGGTCCAAGGTTTCCTCTTCTTGTGTATCACAGACTCATGCATCTCTCTTTCAAATTAATGAATCTCTATTGTATTCTTTAGCTAGTTCCCTCTTTTGTAACTTACCTTCCTCTTTTTACACTTGCTCAATTAGTCTTTAAATGCTATGGGTAATCATTTATGATAATCTCCCTTGGGTGTAAACCCCAAGGGTCTCTTTGGTTTTGCTCCGCAACCCATCTACAACGTGCTTGAGCTATTCCTTTGATGAAAATTCATGGCTTGGACATGTATGTAACATTGAATAGTATCTTCCCATTACTGCATCAAGGGTCTCATGAGTCCTCTACTACCATCCCTAGATTTGTTTTCTTAAATTTGACACATGTGAATTGGTTTAGTCCTTATCATTAAAGATTTCAAGCATGGTACTTCAAAGTCTAATGGGTTTAAGTTTCATTGACCTATACCAGCTTTTCGCTTCCTTCACAAGTATTCTTAAAAATAACTTCAACTTTTTCCAATTACTCTCTATGTTTTGGAGGGCACAAGCATCATGAAAAGCTTGAAGGTGATGCTATGAATCAGTGTTATAGCCACCTTCAAATCTTGGCATATTATTCATGTTTATCCATTTGATTTGACTATCCCTCACGTGCCTAGTTGGTATGTAGATAACTTCCTGGATGTTTATCATGCTTTGGGTTGTCATAAGGGGTTCATCATCATGGTCAAGTTCATATGCTCTACTGTAGTGATGACCCCTTTTGTGTTCATACCTTTCTTGATCCTCTCTTCTATCCCTAAATCTCCTTTATTCATGTTCTTCATCTTTTGTATTAGAGTATCTTGAATATCAGTCATGATGGCCATGAGTCCTCCTTTCTTCCTTATCATAGTCTCAATACTTATGTCACCTTCTATCAGATTCCTCCCAAAATCGTGATGAGGAAAATGAAGTAGTAGGAGAATGATGCCAACTTGTTCTCTTTTCATGACTCTTGTATGCATCTCTATAGGATTTGGTAAGAACCCTTGGCCTTGAGTCTTGCTTATACCTTGAGTTAGTAGCCTTCCCCTTAGGTGTCTCTGCTAGAGTGGAATGAAGTTGGGCTTTAGCAAGTTCCTCAAGTTTGATGATAGGCATTTTTTAAGGCTCCTCATGGTTTTGGTGAAGTTGGTCTGAAACAAATGCATCAGCATCAAGCTCTTTCAAGACAACAAAAGTATTGACTTGCTTCCCTTTGCTATGTACATGTTTAATTTCCATGGGAGCATCTCTCCTCATTTGCTCCTTTGTGGGTTTGTAGGGTCTTGTCATGTAGTAAGTCACATGATATCCTTCCTAGATTTGGTCCAAATGCATTCCCCTTAGAGCAATTTGGAGCATGCTAAGTGCTACATGTTCTAGAGGCAAGACTATGTTACCTTGCATGTCTCTCCACCTCATTTGATTGTCTTGATGGAAGATGAAAGTGAAGTCTCAATGGTAAGGATTAGTGTGAGCAAAAGTGATTCTCGTCTACATTCGCATCCCCAATTCTTCTTCATCAATGATTATGTCACTACTTCTTCTTGTTTCCTTAGTAGGTGATAGTTGATCTTTGTTTGAAGCCATATTTTATATTTTTAGACATTATGTATTAAGTGTGCTTTTCTTATGGTTATAAGGTTTTACTTTGTGTTTCAAATACAATGAACTTTGGAAAACCAATTACTAATCATACATTGGCATGTCCCTGGCAACGACGCCAATGATGAGCGGTGGAGTAATCCAACACCCAACCATATGAGATACAAGTGTTCACATGCAGCTCGATCGAATTTTGTGGACAAGGTAATGTAATTATGCTAGTAATTGGTTTTAAGTTTGCAATTGTTGTCTTCCCACGTGATGCTAATAGAATCTGTGTATGGTTTAACTCATGGTGAGGTGTATGATAATTGATTTTGTATGGCCAATGTTACTCCTAGTGAACATAAAGTAAAGGAATTGGTTTCTAAATTTAAGTAATAGTAAATGAATCTAATCTAGCCTAGTATGATGGACATCCATTCTTGATTCTTTGCACATGTCTTGGACTCATGCAATCGTTACTGGGATTACCAAGTATTCTGCTACTGGAGAACTAAGCGATAATACTACTAGGTTACCAAAAGATCACACTTAATACTCAAAATCAATCATATCCATTCCACTTAACAACAGGAAGAGTAAAGTTCATGTGAAAGCAAACAATAACTAAGAAAGCAGTAATCAATAAGCTAAGTAAAAATAGTAAGCATTATTCTCAGTAAATAGTAAAGAAACTAAAGTGATGCTGCAATGATGCAAAGTAATTTTGATCTTGATTTCCAGTCATGAAACATGTCCAAGTACATTCTACTTAAATAAAGACTTCATTCAATCACTTAACATCACACTGTGAGCATACACTCCTAAGTGCTAAGTGCTAAAACCAAGAAAGCAAACTAACAGAATTTCACTAAGTTGAAATGAAAATTGTTCATGGACCATGTGCTTAAGTGTCGTATTTATAAGCCCACACGTGTTCGCAATATCTAATATTCAACATCGTAGCTTGTGCCTCGATATCAAGTATGCAATATCATGGCTTCAGATACCCCGATATCATAGCTATATAAAAACCCTTATTACTACACACTATGATTTGTGAATGTTGAAATTGAATGTTTTTTACATACGTTTATTAAGATCCATTAGATCTATTGGACTAGTTTCAAAATTGCTTATAGAATTTTTTTTAAAAAAATTTATAACTCAATGCTATCCATTGGAATTGAACTTGTGATTTGGGATTACCAGGTCAAGACTCCTACTATTAAGTTAACATCTCATTGTTAAATGTTCTTTAGTGACTTTTTTACAATATAGTGTTAAATAAGGGGAGATGACTCTAAAATTTAAGCTCTGTATTTTGCTACAATACTAGCTAATACCCTGACTTTTTTTAAAAAAACATCATCATGCTCCTCAATTAAAGTTTCATAATTCTCTATATTCTACCATCCAAATTGTCATTCAATACAACTTGAAATTTAATTACGTGATTTTGTTTGTGGCCATGCTTAAAATTCTTCCTTGTTAAGATTTTTAACAAGCCTTCAAGGAATTATCTACACCATAGAGGCATTATTCAAAATAAGCTGCTGCAAGGAAAAGAAACTATAGACCAACTTTTTATCTCTTGTCCCTCTGCCTAACACATTTGGTAACTTTTTTCAAATAGAGTACATCTCTTGTCCCTCTACCTAACACATTTGGTAACTTTTTTCAAATAGAGTACAATCTACAAGGCTCGTGAGATAATTGCACCTTTTTTGTCTTATTAGAAAAGACGCATAAACTCGCACTATGAACCATTAAAGAAAAGGGTGTGCTTCATATTCCATATTTGTGTTTGGCATGACTTTTGCTAAAAAACGAAATAGATATATTTTCACTCACAAAATATGTCTTTGGCAATCTATATAGCCTGCCTTGCTTATCCTTTCAAGAGATTTACTACATTTAAAAAAAGGATTCTTGTGGAATCCTCAATAATTGCCTTCTGAAACGAGTTCCTCTGCTGTGATTAGCTATCATAGAACAAGGACTCCCTTTGTTTTTTCCTTTTTTTATCTAAAATTTAAATACAACCTGAAATTTTCATTTTAAAATATTTCAGTGAACCTATGAATTCTTGGTTTCTATCAGAACAGAACAACTTGTTTTCAAGATGCCTGAAATGTTACTAAAACTTTTCATTCATTACCTCGAATTTCCGGAAGAGAACTCACCTCATCAAAATGAATTTACAGGATGTATGTGTAATCCCTTCTTTCACTCAATGGATGAACTTGTAAAGCCCTGGTAGTGTTTTTCAAATGATTGCTTTGCATTAGAAATATTTTGCAGGGCACTAGCATGAATGTCAGTATTTCATTATAAGCAGAAATATCGGCAGAATGGAAGGCACTTGTATCATGCAACCTCATAATGAATGTTACATGGACTTCCTGATATTCCATTGTAAGCAGAATGGAAAGCCCTTGTATCATGAAGCTTCATAATGAATGAGCTATTCAAAGTCCTTCAAGCATCATGGCCTTTGCAGATTAAATATGAAGGCCAAGAACAGTATAAAAGCATCATCACAAGGAACCCCAATACTCATTCTGTCAGAAATATATCTGGGAAGGTCAGTGGATGAGTAGCTGAGCCTAGACGGAACCCACATGGAAGGCCTTTGCAGATTAAATATGAAGGCCAAGAACAGTATAAAAGCATCATCACAAGGAACCCCAATACTCATTCTGTCAGAAATATATCTGGGAAGGTCAGTGGATGAGTAGCTGAGCCTAGCCTGAACCCACATGGAAGGCCAAGCTCAGTATACATAAGGAATTATAAAAAATCCAAATTTATTTGCTCCATAATAAGATATTTTATAATTCATTACTTGGTATGCTAATAACGGTAGATTATTTTTGCTTGGTATCCTGATAAGGGTAAATTATCTATAGTTAATCTTGTCATCAGAGATGCTTCTGAGGTTGGAGAAAATCTACAATGGCATACATGTTGAGATTGTGTGCACTAGCAGGAAAACCCTGGTCAAAAGAATGTCATTTTAACACCATAAGGGCCCATGATATTTCGGAGTTTCTCAGATTAATTAAGAAATTTTAGAATTATAATAATAATAAGCTAATTAAGAAAAAGTTTACGTCGTCTGCACCCTAAAACTTGAGTATCTTCAATCTCTAATAAACAAATGTTCATGAATCCACAAAACTCTCTTCGCCCAATATTGAACAAAACAATGGAACCTTCCCCGGAAAGGGCTTCTGCATTCAAAGATTGAGAGAGCAAAATATAAAATAGAATCCAACATCTGCTGCTGCACAGCCAAAATGCTCGGAATTCCATTCGCCTGCAAATTCTTGAGTTCAATCATAAAAACCAACAGCGTAAAAAAACCATGAACTTGCTCTAGTCAAATGAATGACCGACTGAAACATCAAAAAACCAACACCGTAAACAAACCATTAACTTGTTTTAGTCCAACGAATGAACAAATGATTGAAACAAGCCCAGACCCAGATACTGCTCAAGGCAAAAACTGAGGGGAGGGCAAGAGAAGATAATCATAATGACTAATGGCACGGCGGAGATCATCATAATCATAGGCCAGATTGAAGAAAGTGAGCAAAGTATGCAACTGACTATCACAAGCATCGTAATCCATGAAAGCCACAACAGGCACAGCATTTTGCGGGTGCAGCTGATACGAGCTGGGATTATCATCAACAATAACAACCCTGGCAAGATCTCGTCCCAGCAATCCCAAGTCCTTAACCAGACCTCCGCCATTGACGAGTTCTGTGCAAGAATCTCTGTAAAGTCTGTGCTTAATCAGAGTGTTCTGCGGATCGATCACATCGAGCAGGGGTTTGGCATACTCTTTCACACCGGCAGTGAAAACAACGAGCTCATACATGTCGCTTAGCTGCTCCAGAAGCAGATCGAGGCCAGGGCGCTTCAGAACGTAAAATTTTTCGTCGCCGACGCTGATGCAGAAATCGTACTTTTGGGGCTTCTGCTCGAACGAGTGAACCAGGGTTTCGTCCAGATCCAGAACAATCGTCTTCGTCCGATCGTCTTCGGCCGGTGGCAACAGCACCATATTTCCTGCAACTGAAACGGCTTCATCTTCCTTTTCATTTTTGTTCTGGATTTGGCTGGGGTTTTGTCCTTGTTTGAGATCGAGCCAGTCCTCCAAAACCCGCACGGCTGCTGTTTTGGCTCCGCGGACGGATCTGGAGACGGTGGTTTTAAGGCCCTGCACAAGAGTATTGAGAATCCATGGCACTTGATGATGCTTCTGTTTGTGTTTCTGTTTGGATTTTCCCTTGCGCTTTGCCTTGTGCGTTTTTGCTTTTGTTATTTTGTTAAGGAGCGGCAGCTTCAATGATGGTGAATCTGTTCTGGAAATCTGGCGCCTGTAGCCTCCCAGCACCACCATTGTAGCAAAGTAAAGACTAGCGTTACAGTAGTACAGTAGTTGCTTCTTCTTCTTCTGATTCTGCTCAGATTTAGAGAAACAGGCTTTCTTCTTCTGCTTCTGACGAGATTGAGACAAAACAGGGTTGGGAGTTTTGACTATAATTGCTGCTCTTCTGCTGCTGCTGAGTTTCTGTGCTGTGTTTGATTCGAAGGACGAATCAACAAGAAGTTTTGGTTGGGTCTGGAAGGTCCGTTGGGTCAGTGCTAGAATTAGTATTATATCAGAGGTAGGGAAGAAACGGCTAATTGGAGGCAGCTGATTTCAAAATTATGCGTCCGCGTCCGTCGTGTTATGCTGCCCCCAAACAAACAACATTTTGAAAGATAAACAGATGGTTTTTATTGATAATATAGTAATAATAGTAATGATTTTAATACCCTTTAGAAAAGACCCTTGAGAGGAATTGGACATGTAACCATGTACTAAATCATCTAACGGTACTTTAAAAAATCAATTGAATTACCTGGTACATGTTGGTTTTGTTGATTTTGAAACGGAAACTTAAATTTTTACTTATCTCCGCGGAAACTCTTTGGATGCATAAGAGCAATTTCAGAATTCCTTTTACGAATTTTTTTTTTGTTAAAGTTATAACTTAGTGCTGCCTTGTCAAGGAGCCCACCACCAACCATAAATATTAATTAAATTGAAGGGCATGAACATGAATATTAGCAAGAACCATAATAGAGTCAAATCACATTTGCCCATTGAGATTCCTTCTATCTTGAACATACATGTCTCTTGACACTAGTTGAAAAATGGCTACCTCTTGCATGTCAAGGAGCCCACCACCAACCTATAAATATTAAATGAACTAAAGGGCATGAACATGAATATTGGTAGGAACCATAATAAGCTTGAATTAAATTTGCCCATTAAGATTACTTCTATCGTAGACATGCATGTCTCTTCTACTAGGATGAACAACTCTAATGAAGAGATATCTATGGCAACATTATTCTTCCTCTAAATAGATCTTCTTCTTCCATGCTTCAAGTTGCATTGATGAAAACATGAATAGACTATGTTGCATGCAACTAATACTTAGACGAGGAAATTATCAAGATTTATATATATCTATGATGCACAATTCAACATGGACAAACAAATAGATTTGTAGCATGAGTAAAGAAAAGATAAGAACAATGTGCCATTAGTTTTTGATTTAGAATGGAAGGATATAACCAATTGGTCAAAAAGATCCATTTACATATCCATATCGAGGGATTCCTCAAATCCTTTTAAAACTATATAGAAGATAAGCTACATAACATTCCTTTGCGCTCTTCCTTTAGAGGAAACCCAATAGATGCATAGTAGGATCAGGACATTGGAGATCTTATAGGCCTAAGGCCTCTAATAGGATAAGAACATATGAATAGAGAGATTCTAGAAGGAGACAAAGTTGACATATCTCTTCCGATAGCTCTTCATCATTATCATCTAAAAGCTTTAATGAGTCAAAATGCAAGCATGTGGAAAAAAACCAAGAGGGGAACCCACAGAGAAATACAGAGAGACTTTACAATAAAGAACCTCATAGAAGAATAGCTAGAAGGTACAAGAGAGAACATGAGTCAAAAAATGATGAATGAGAAGACTGTGATTCAAATACTAAAATCATTATACCAAATAGTGAAGATGAGCCTTTATTGGTAGGTAGGAGTATGATCCAAATAAGAGAGGATATACATGTTCCATCTTGGCATTAGGAAACAAGAGTCTTGATATGAGTAGTATGCCATGATTTAAGGAAGGCTACAATGCTAATCTATAGAAGCATTTACAAGCTTCTATGATGCTTGCAGTTTGTAAAATTTTGAGCAAGTGATAGAAGTTGAAGCTATTTTTGACAATACTTACTAAAGAAGTAAAAATCTAGTACTGATTGTTGGAGTTAGATTCTATTCACAAGTAGAGTATCAAGTTAGAGGTGTTCAACAAAAAGTACTAAACTTATTCCAGAGTTTTCAACCTAAGGAAACAAATTCAAGGATGAAAATAGTCTATCCTACGAAAATTGTCCATTTGCATCATGATATCATCTCAATCTATCTTGATGAAAGATAATCATAATGGGAGGTGTTGCTTCATTTACTATATTTTTGAAAGTGATTTGGACCAATATAAGCCTTTGCTTTAATCCATTCTCATTGTTCATCTCAATCATGGTTGCTTTGGTCATTCATTTGCTACACAATCAACAACTAAGAAAAGGAAAATTGTGAATGTATAAGTAACCTACGTAATTCACAGACACCTTCTCTAACAACAAGGCTAATGATAGGGCCCTGATGAGTGGCCAGGTACCCCTACACTCAACCATATGAATACGAGCTGATGAGAGCAGTTACTCTAATTATTAGAGTGATTACTCTAGCGGTTACTCTAGCAGTTATTCTAATTATTAGAGTGGTTACTCTAGCAGTTACTCTAATTATTAGAGTGGTTACTCTAGCAGTTACTTTAGCAGTTATTCTAATTATTAGAGCGGTTACTCTAATTATTAGAGTAGTTTCTCCCAAGTCTATAAATACAACACCTAGGCACACAATTGGGAGAAAGTCTTTCAGCAGAAAAGTAGCAAAACTCTTGCAGTCTGTTTGAAAGTTAGAGTATTTTCCAAGTGCCCATAGCAGGAGGTTTAAGTGTGGACAGATCTTTATTCAAGGATTAATGTACCTGAGCACACCATTGTGTTGCTCTTTGATTCATCCTTGCAGAACTTGAGATTTCTTTTCTTATGCATTTATTTTATTTTATTTTCTTATGCATTTGTTTTATTTCATGCACTTTACATTTATGTTATTAGCGTAGTAATTCATTTTGATCAATTAAGCAAATCGTTAAATTACACAAGCATGACCCCTTCGAGCATACGTGTGACACTTGGTAGCTCAGAAATGACTTGCGTTTGATAGCCCAGCAGTGTTTGCACTAGTTCAAGATGTGTATGGCAAGTGGGAATGGATGTTGGTGTTAGGATTAGTTAGAACTTAGTTAATGAGTAGTTAAGTTAAATTAGTCACCTAGTTATCTCTCTCTTTCCCTATTAGCATAGGACATAAAAACATAAAAGATATAAAAATCATATGCCTTAAGCTTACTTAACCATACAATCGTGACATACAAGTAAGTTTGGGAAGACAACGATCAATCAACCCATCCTTGTTCCACAAGGATGCATAAACACTTAGTCCTTGGAATTTGACGGGATCGTGTGTGAAACGCCCGTATTCATATGGTTGAGCATAGGGGTACCTCGTTGCTCATCATTGGAACCGTTGTTGGGGACTTAGTTGTTTTTGCACTAATTAGAACATAGGAAATCATTCACATCGTTGGAACGAATCCTTAGGGTTGATTGAGAAAATAATAAACAAGAATACATTGCACACTGAATAGACAAGTATGTCTCCTTCTTCATACAAAAGTGCCTCACCACCTAGGTCTGAAACAGGAAACAATCGACAGCATAATACACATGACGTTGATCCGCCAATTCCTCAACAAGTTTGAGTGGTATATATTCATCCCGATGAGTGATGAGACGCGACATGCACTGTGCCGCGATATCGCGTCTTTCCCTGCGATATCGCGTACACGATATCGCAGTCCGCCGCCATATCTATAAATAAGAGGCAGCACTCCCCTTATTTCCCAATCCTGGCTAGAAGTAGCGAAGCTCTGGCAGACTGATCACTCCAGAGTTAGAATTTTTCCCCATGTGCCCGTAGTAGGAGTCCTAGAGTGAACGGCTCTTTATTCGAGCAGCTTGTAACCTGAACCCAAGTTGTGTACGGCAATAAAGACGAACTTGATTGGATAAACCTTGCAGCACGTGGTTTTATTTATTGTTATTTATTTACTACTTTCCTAGTGCGTACAAGTACGACTTGATTACGAGCGTCTATGGACGTGTACGACTAATCAAGGAATCAGCTGCTTGTCGCAACCCGTGAGTACGACTTGACTACGAGCATTAACTGCTTGGTAACCCAGTAGCGTATTCCAGGATTCTATGCTTGGTAATCCCAGTGGTAGATCAGTGTGTATGGCTAGTCAAGGAATCGGCTGCTCATCGCTAGGC
>MNCI01012771.1:103128-185214 GCA_015680685.1 Gnetum montanum
GCTACTATAGGAGATTTATTGAGAACTTTTCAAAGGTTGCCAAACCATTGGTAGAATTAACAAAAAAAGGACATACCTTTCGAGTGGACCAAGGAATGCAAATTAGCTTTTCAAACTCTGAAATAGAAGCTAGTAGAAACATCCATTCTACAAGCTCTTTACTGGTCCAAACCATTCCATATCATGACTGACGCATCCAACTATGCCTTAGGAGCCATACTTACATAGTTAGATGACTATGAGCATCCTTATTACATCCACTGTGCAAGTAGAAGTATCACTGGTGCATAACTTAACTACACTACCACAGAGAAAGAATTAATGGCTGTAGTGTTTGCACTAGAAAAGTTTAGACACTATGTATTGGGATATAAAGTATATATACATATAGATCATAGTGCAATAAGGCTCCTCATGAATAAGCCAATGGTAAGCCCTCGTATCATACATTGGCTTGTAATCTTACAAGAGTTCAATGCTTATGATGATCGATCGTAAAGGCACCAAGAACATAGTTGCTGATTATTTATCTTAGTTGCGATGGGACAACAAAGAGGACGAGTATCCAATTTCTGATTATTTTCCTGATGAATTTCTCTTTGCTGGTGTAGTTAATAATCAATCACCCATAGAGACAAAATGGTACAGTAGCATTCTTACCTATCTCCTCACCCAACAAATACCATAAGAGTTAAACCTTAAGAAGAAAAAACAGTTTCTTCATCGAGCCAAGTACTTTATGGAAATCAATGGGCAACTTTACAAAGTGTGTTTTGACGGCTTGGTTCGATGGTGTGTTCCTAATATAGATCAACTGCAAGTTCTCCAAGACGCTCATGAGGGTCCCTTTGGGGGTTGTTACGCTAGAAGACGAACGGCCATCAAGATCTTGCTTGTAGGATATTATTGGCCTACATTGTTTCGGGACGCCCATCAATTTGTCCAATCTTGTGAGCACTATCAATGTGATGGGGGAATGACTGCTAGAATGGAGGGTCCACAACAATTGATCTAACTGTTAAAACCCTTTGACATTTTGGGAATTGATTTTATGGGGCCAATTACACCAATGTCTAATGGAAACACCTATATCATTGTTGCTATTGATTACCTAACTAAATGGGCAAAAGAAGTTGCTGTTAAGGATTGTACATCATCTACAGTTGCACAATTTGTTCAACAACAAATCACAAGTAGGTTTGGTATGCCTCGTGCACTTATTTTAGACAATGGTACCCACTTCACAGGTACAAATTTTCATAAATTAATGCAACGCTTATGGGTTGAGCATAAATTGACTACACCATACCACTCCCAAGAGAACAGTCAAGCAGAAGTCACCAACAAGGAGATTACAAAGATATTGATAAGAACCATTAGCAAGTTTAGGAGAGATTGGAGCACTAAACAAAATGATGCTCTTTGGGCATACTGCTCCACATGGAAACTCCCTACAAGCTACTCTCCCTATGAGTTAGTGTACGGTAAATTACCAACAGTTTCCATTCAAACTGAGCTCCATACACTATCCATGACATGTGACCTCAACCTTGACTTTGATTTAGCACAGAAAGAATGGTTAGTAACCCTTAACTTCCTAAATAAAAACTGATTAGCTGCCCTATCATCTAAGCAATTACACAAGGTCTTCAATAAACAACATCATGACCTAAGGATTAGGAAAGTTAAATATCAATCGGGAGATAAGGTTCTCTATTGGAATCCCACACATGTGCCACAACGTACTAAATTTCAAACATTGTGGGAAGGACCTTATATTATTTATGCAACTTTTCCTTTAGGGGCCATGACAATATACAAACCTGAGAGCCCAGATAAGAAACTATTGGTCAACGTACAACAAACCAAACCTTTCCATGAGCTTAGGAAAGCTAATACACATGCTACCTCTATTGATGGACAACCTTGCTCACTATTTTAGATCTCTTCCTTCCAACTCAATCATGGGGGAGATGGCCACCTATGCTAACTATTTTAGGCCCTCAGTTCTTTTTTAATTTTTGTTTTACACATTTTTCCAACTTTTCTTTTTTTTTACACCATCATTCATGTTTTTACTATTTCTTTGTTTGCTTGATTTACTTTTATTTGTCATCCAATAAGTGCTCATGATGGTGGATTGCATTATATCATATTGATTGCTAATGTTTGGTTTTTACCTTTGAATTATGATGTTGATATTAAGATATGGTTCTTTTGGTAAAACAGGCAATGAGTCCATGTTGTCCACTCATCCATACAACTCTATGGTCTCCTTTGGCTTGGAACTATACAGTCCCCTTTTTCTAAGTACATTTATTAATGAATTGTTAGCTGGGTACTTTTCAAACTAAGGAAAGACTCAAAGGATGAAAAGGGTGTGACTTTAAGGGGATTCGATGCATTTGTGCTGGCCATTCTTTTGGATGCTTAGATGATTGTTTCTTGGGTTTTCTGCCATTCTGACATTGTTCAAAAATCAAGAAGCCGAGTGAATAAAAATAAGTCTTTGCATGGTGTGGTTCTCACACAAAAGAAAAAAGAAAAGAAAGGAGAAAAGTGAGAATTCAAAGCACACCCCTTAAACATAATAAAGCAATATGGGCTACAAGCACTAGTGATGAAACTTGAAAGACATGTTACCCATGCCTGAAGGTTCCCTCTAACTAAGGCCCTTTCTCACTTTCTGCTTCTCCATCTCACTCTCCTCGGGATGGTGGTCACTCTTTGTGAAGGCATTCTTGTTACTTCAAGAGGATCGATTGGCCAGGTGTATTGATGTGAGATCACTGAATGTGGTTAGTTTGAGTCTGGATTTGGGATGAAGTTCTACTTAGTCATCTTAACCATGAAATACACAAGGGGCTTTACAAAACCTTGTTCTTGGGATTCCATTCCATTCTCTCCTCTCCATTTTTCTCCCATTTTCCACCTCATTGTCAGTTTTATCATTAGTCCATTCTGGGTTGATGCATTGTTTTTCTTTAGTGAATTATTGTGGGTAAGTTTTTAACTCTTGCTTCCAAATGACATTCCTAGAGCCTATAGACTCTTTGGTTTGTGGGTTTGTCAGGGCATAAAAGGCATGAGCCTGCTTTGGGAAGGCCCAATGGCATTCCTTTTTAGTGCAATTGTTCAGTTCTTTTCCTTAAACATTTCTTGCAATCAATCATCTCTTGTTTCATCCCCATCCATGACATCCATTTTATTGGCATTGCCGTTGTTATTTTTTCCCATCTTTCTTGTTCCTCATATTTTTCCATCTTATAGCTACCAGAGGTTCACTCTTAGTTGTTGGGGCCCTAGCACAAATTTTTCAATTTTCTTCATTTTACTATTTGCCTAACCCCTACACCTTGGGTAGTCATCTATGATAAATCTTCAAACCAATTTTTACCATAACCATAACTCAGCCAATTCATATCGAGGCAAGGTATCAACTACATTGTGGTTTATTTATCCTTGCTCATTTGTGACTATGTTGTGTGTGCAAATGGTGATCATACAAAACATGGACTGGGCTTGGAGGAAGCACTCAGGATGGACCGGAACTAGAGCATTTACGAAAGGAGCAGGTCTGGTGGCATGGCTATGGATAAACAATGGAAGGCGCAATCTTAGCATTGGTAGAAACACGCTTCATTTTCTTTCTCTCTCTTTCTCTACAAGCTACCAAATAAAGGCTTGGATGTCATTTATTTATGAGTGTTCACCACAATGGTCATAAACACTAATGTTGTAATATGCTTCTTGATTCGTTCACTGGGCACGTTGAGTCTGTCATCCCATTCCACTATCAATTGTCAGTTAATCAATAATCCCATACCTTCCCAATATTTTGTAAAGAACTTGTTTCTTTTCTTCTATACTCAAGGACGAGTTTTCATTCAGTTGTGGGGGTATGATGAGAGCAGTTACTCTAATTATTAGAGTGGTTACATTAGCAGTTACTCTAGTGGTTACTCTAGCAGTTATTCTAATTATTAGAGTGGTTACTCTAGTGGTTGCTCTAGCAGTTATTCTAATTATTAGAGTGGTTACTTAGCAGTTACTTTAGCAGTTATTCTAATTATTAGAGCGGTTACTCTAATTATTAGAGTAGTTTCTCCCAAGTCTATAAATACAACACCCAGGCACACAATTGGGAGGAAGTCTTTCAGCAAAAAAGTAGTGAAACTCTTGCAGTCTGTTTGAAAGTTAGAGTATTTTCCAAGTGCCCGCAGCAAGAGGTTTAAGTGTGGATAGATCTTTATTCAAGCATTGATGTACCTAAGCACACCATTGTGTTGGCAATAAAGATGAGCTCTTTGATTCATCCTTGCAACACTTGAGATTTGTTTTCTTACGCATTTCTTTTATTTTATTTTCTTATGCATTTATTTTATTTAATGCACTTTACATTTATGTTATTAGCGTAGTAATTCATTTTGATCAATTAAGCAAATCATTAAATTACACAAGCATGACCCCTTCGAGCATACGTGTGACACTTGGTAGCTCAAAAATGACTAGTGTTTGATAGCCCAACAATGTTTGCACTGGTTCAGGATGTGTATGGCAAGTGGGAACTGCTACTGGTGTTAGGATTAGTTAGAACTTAGTTAATGAGTAGTTAAGTTAAATTAGTCACCTAGTTATCTCTCTCTTTCCCTATTAGCAAAGGACATAAAAGATATAAAAATCATATGCCTCAAGCTTACTTAACCATACAATCATGACATACAAGTAAGTTTGGGAAGACAATGATCAATCAACCCATCCTTGTTCCACAAGGGTGCATAAGCACTTAGTCCTTGGAATTCAACCGGCTCATGCGTGAAACGCTCGTATTCGTATGGTTGAGTGTAGGGGTACCTCGCCGCTCATCATGAGCATTCACACATGATCCGGTCGAACTCTGCAAACGGGCTAGTTGTGGTATCTAGGTAGCTACTCGTTGATCGTAGTTCGTTGTCTTCCCACTTGGACTAGTATTTGCTTTGTCACGTATGGTTTAGTCCAGAGTGAGGTGTATGATGTGTTTCCTATCACTATGCTACTCCTAGGGACAATGGAAAATAACTTTGTTTTAAGTTAAGAGGGAAAGGGAAAAGAGAATCTAAGCAAGCTTAAAGGTGATAAGCATCCATCCTTAATCATCCGTACACATCTTGGACCTCATGTACTACTACTGGGATTACCAAGCACATGTCCTAGGTACGCTACTAGGATACCAAGTAGTCACACCTAAATGCTCATGATTAAGTCATACTCATTCCATGTTTAATAACAGGGGTAGGAAATGAGGGTAGAAAAATATTAATTAAAAAGTAATAAATAACAATAACAGTAAGCAATTAAAACTAAGTGAATGCTGCAATGACGAAGTAATCTCGATCTTTATTGCTGGTCATGTGCGTGTCTAAGTACGTCACACTCAAATAAAGGTTCCGTACAATTACAATCATCACACTGGGGCATGCACTAAGGAAAGGGTTGAGAGGAATTGAAACTGACAAAAAGATCCTACTCTAACACTAACTTTTTCTATGACTCTCCCATGCACCCAATTGTGTATTTATAGGCTCACACAAGAACCATGATATCGTGTATCTGATATCGCTAGTGAGGTCGTGATATCGTGTACCCGATATTGAGGGTCCGATATTGGAGCCTGACAAATCATGGTTCATCAGGGCCCCTCCTAGTTGAGACTATAAGAGGTCTATCAATGGTATGAATAGCAAACCCATTGTAAATATTAAAAATGATAGGAACAAAAATTGCAAAGTTTACTTGTGTATAAATAAAAAAGTTATAATACCTATGTTACAATACAATAAACCTATATTACCATGGTCAAAGAAATGCTAATTTTATATTTTTTAATATGTTTATATATTTTATAAATAAAGAATAAGATATTAAAAAGTTAACTACACACGCTGCAATCCCTTATGGGACAAGCACAATGTGGAAATCTAACACATGCAAACTGTGGCACAATCCCTTCTAGAAGAGGTGTGACACTAATACAACAAAATGATAAAATCTCCTCAAACACATCCTTGACTGTCCAACATCATTATGAACAAGTATGACCTCCTTAGGCAAGGTAGAATCATTGCAAGCTTCACATAGCTAAGTTAATTTATCTAGCTATGAGAATTTATTTAATTATAATTTCAAAAGTTAATAAATAAACTCATTGATGAAATATCATTATTAATGTTCAATAAAATAAAATTGGAAAATTAAGGAAAATCAAAGTGAACTTTATTCATTACAGAAGAACTTGACTTTTATTGACCAAATGGGCTACACAAGCATGACAATGCCTCAATAGAGTTTCATTACATAGTTAAGCAATCACTCAAAACACATAATAAAATTTACTAATGGCACACTTACCTAAGGAAAGAGAAGTTCTTCATGCTTGAAGAAAAAATCAAAAATTCAAAAGTTCTTAATCAACTTTCCTTATTAACTATTTATAGTTTTTAGACCTAAAATGGAAGTGGTTCATCACCACCAAGGTGGTGAGACCAAGTTGGTAACACTAAGGTAACAACACCAAGATTGCATCATAAGGATGATACCACCTAGGTGTTGCTACCACACTTCAAAATGAGCCTAGACTACAAGCTTCATTACACAAAAAGCTTCTTAAGCATCCAAGATTACAAAGAAATACAAAATTACTAGTGAACACCTCATCAATAGTCATGTGTTTTATTGAACATTGATATGGACTTTCCAAGTTATGGGTTTGATTCTAGTGGACAATTCTTAGTCATAAAATTTTATGAAATTTCTTGGTCACTATATTTTTGCATGGGTACATATAGTCGTCTAGTTTTGGTTTTAACAACCCCTATCCTTGTTCCTTCTTAATAAAAATATTGCTATGAAATTTGCATGCAACAATTGCTAGGATGAAGAATCATAGGAATGATATTCATAGAACTCCTACCTTAGGATATATAAATCATTACTTGGAGGCTTAATGCTCACCCTATCAAGCTTCTAAGAGTTGTAATGTATAAATCTTCAAGAGACTTTTCTTTAATTTTGTGTTGACCATTAATTGATCACTCCTAGTGGTAATTTATTGGTAAATGATCACTAGATGATCATGATTAGTGGTTAGCTAGTGATCATTCTTATCAAATATGAAAAAATTTGCTTTGTGAGCTATCTATCTAAACTAATCAATACTTTCTCTAAAACAGGTAAAAATATTCATAGAAGCTTCTATCTTTTCTAGATTTTTTATTGTCATTTAATTATTTTTATCATTAACTTTAACTTGATTTTTCATATCTTCAACTTCAAATTATTTTTTTTATCTTCAACTTCAACTCGTACCTTCTTTTCTTTAGCATCTTTTTACTTGAGCTAAAAAAGACAATCATTAAACAAATGTCCTTCACGATGGTAAAAGTTATGAGAATTAAGAAGATTATAATATGTAACTGGCTGAATATAAGTCTTCTTGGCTGCTTGTAATACCAATTACTTTTTACAATTAAGAAGATTGATTTTAATTAAAAAAAGACCTATGAAAATCAAATATTATAAGAATAGATTCTATATGCTTAATAGAACCAAGAAGACTAACAATTTCTTACTTAGTTTTCTAAAAAATTAATGAAATATTAAATAGCTTGACAAGACATAAAACTTTAGAATATTCTTCAGATAAAACATCAAAATCTAGAGTTCACTTACAAATGATTAATACTATATGCTTATGTATAAATGACTATATATCTAGAATATATTGCACTATCAAAGCATTGCTAAGCTCAATAGCAAAACAAATCAAGAATAAGATATGGCATGAAGAAATTACATGTCTTGTTTTTGCATCACATTATTTAACTACGAAGTGAAATTTTAAGTACAATGTAGGTAACCCAAAATTTAAATAAACAAATATTGTGATGTAAGATTAGCAACCATTGACTCTTATACGTCATCAAGGATAACAAAATTAGGTGTCTAAGTTGCACCAACATCATTAGAAGAAAATCTTAAAAAGTTTTATTGACCAACTTGTAAATTTGCATTTTTGGAATCAACATAAATTTTTACATAGATAGAAGAAGTAAAAATCTCAAAATCAATTAAGAAGGTTAGGGGTATTGTGGAATCAATTATATACATTTTGGCTTTTTTTACATAAGTTAGAGTTTTGGGTACATCCTATGCCTTCTCAGCTCAAAGCAATCTTCAACAATCCAAATTTGACGTTTTGTGTCATCTACAACATGGTTTCTGGATCTTTGTCTTTAGCTCTTGCCAAAAGTGACATCCGACATCATTTGCAGTGTGATTTTTCGTTGTTCATTTGTGGATTCTAGTTTCAATGTTTGACGTCAACTCCTACATCAATTCTAACTAACTCTTTAACAAAATCTGCTTTTCAACATGTAGCATCATTTTGCCTTTCGATGTCCCACATCAATCTTGCTTTTGACATCTAATATCAGTTTTGACGTCAAATAGGTACGTGTTGATTCCTAGTTATCTTTGCTACTAAGCACAATTTTCTTTCTTTGTAACTTGGATGATTTAGAAATCTTTCCAAAGATAATTTTTCTATAGAACAACTATTCTCTCACTAGAGGTATTAGATCTTCTGATGTCTTTTTCTTTCCCTTGTTGATGCATTTGTATTTCCTTTGTATTGTCCTCTTGACACATAGAGATTCTTGTGGAATCAAGTCAACACACCAATCTAATGCAACCCTTTTTTCTATTAGCTCAAGAATCTACAATGTTCTTCTTAGATTTGCATTAGGTACACACATCAAAGAGCAAGGTAACACAACTTTGACATCTATGATCCTTGGTCCATTTATTAAGATCTCTATAGCAGGTTCCATGTTTTTTTTTTCTCTATAATCTTAATCTATCTATTCTTAGTTTCCCATTTTTCGGATTGTACTAGATCTATTTTAAGCATTTCCTTTTAGATCTAGCTTTTAGCTAATTGGATTTTCTCTTTTTCTACTATTTAAATTACTTTTTCTACCAGCCACATGTACTTTTGCTTTGTTTTATTCCAGAATGCATACACATTCCTTGTTCATTTTTATTTTGTCAACTATTCCATGTACATTATTTTCCAATTTATATCCCCTAGTGTTTGGCAAAAACACTTGTCTTAGGTTGTTAGATTTTTCTAATGATCTATAAGTCCCTTTTCAATTTGAAAAAAAAAATATTTTCTCTTGAACCATTTGGTGGTCATGAGATTGCCTGGCTCAGTTTCATGTTAGGTAGTGTCAAATTTCATATTACAACAATCTTTACCACAATAGAATCCTCATAGGGAAATTCTAGAGAAATGAGATCAGTTAGAGAAAAATCAAAGAGAGAATCACATTTGTTGTAAAAATATTAGATTTTCTAAAGGAACATTAGACCTCTAATATGAAATTACAATTTCAATTTTCAATTGTATGTATAATTTACAATTTGACCAATAAGTCCATTATAATATCTTAAAATGGAAAAATTGTTAATGAGTTCAAACTTCGTAAGATATCACTTTTGAGGTTACAAACTTGAGTATATGACTTTTTAGATTTAACATTTGCTTAGAAACATTGTATCACGATGTTGTGCATAGAAATTAATAGTGAACATGCTCTTTTTGAATTTTGTGTGTAACAATGGATGTTGAGAGCAAACGACCAAATTCTATGTCACAGAGGCTACCTCTAAGAAGCATTAGCAGCAATGTGGACGAGAGGGAATTTGTTAGTAACATGATCAAAAGTCCCATAGGTGCAAAAGAATTTTTTGTGATGGATTTGCTAGTAGCAAGTAATTTCTTCAGTCAAGAAAATATGATTGAAGAGGGTGATAGGATGCGATATTGCATGGGTTGCGATATCGCATATGCGATATCGTGTCCGCCACGATATCGCGGTGTGTCGTCATATCTATAAATAAGAGGCAACTCTCCCTTGTTTCTCATCCTAGGCTTAGACCGTAGTGAAACTCTAGCAGTTTGATCCCTCCAAAGATAGAATATTTTCCATGTGCCCATAGTAGGAACTCCAAAGTGAACAGATCTTTATTCGACCAAACATTATACTTGAACACAAGTTTGTGTACGGCAATAAAGACGAACTTCTTGGATAAACCTTGCAGTGCATGGAATAGGCTAATTAGGATTTTATTTATTGTTTATCCTTTAAATGCTTTATTAGTTATTAAATCTTTCTCAATCCTTCTCTCCTAGTTAAGTGCCTCAGTACAACCGCTTCGAGCACGTGCGTTACGCTTGGTGATCTCAGCAACAATTAGCGTTTGGTAACCAAGGTTGCATTGGTTCAAGGTGTGAACGGTAAGTGGGAACGGATGCTGACACTAGGTTAATTCAGACTTAGTTAGTTAGTTAGAGTTAGTAATTAGTCTCTTCAACCCTTCACCTCTCAGCATAGGAGATAAAATAGAAAAAGCTATAAAAATCATATACCTCAGACTTACTTAACCATACACTGTGACAAATACAAGTAAGTCTTGGAAGATAATGAATAATTAACCTTAAGTGTTCCATAAGGCGTGTAGGCACTTAGTCTATGGAGTTCGACCAGATCACGCGTGTTACGCTCATATTCGTATGGTTGAGTGTAGGGGTACCTCGCCACTCATCATTGGCGCCGTTGCCAGGGACTAACTGTTTGTGCACTAAGTAGAACATAGGAAATTACTCACATCGTTGGGAGCTTAAACAAATCTTAGGGTTAATTAAACAGAAAATTATATAACGGTTAATCAACACACCGATAAATAACAATGTCTTCTTCTTCGAATAAAAGCACTTCACCTAGGGATCATACAAGGAACAGTTGGCAGTATAGAACACATAACCAAAATCTGCTAGTTCCTCAACAATATAGGGTGGTATATACTCATCTCGATGAGTATATACCAAATTTTACTTTTATCCTCCATCAGGATGAACAAATGCGCTGGAGAGACTTGCAAGGTAACATAATGCTGCCTCCAGATCAATTAGTCCCAAACATGCTCCTCCATGCTCTTGCACAAATAGGCATGACACAACTCTATGTTGAATACATTATAGGTGACTTTGACACAAGGGATTACCATCCCACAACCGCACAACGTATAAGGGACTCAAGGCAGGAGAGCCACCATACACTATTGAAGGGCAAAGGGGTCCCGCACGTCCTAAGTGAAATTGGAGATGGTGAACCACTTATAACAAGTTCTCCATCAAATGATGTTCCTCCTCCTAACAATAGTGAGGAGGTGGGGTATCAGAACCTACGCTTTACGATACACAACCCTAGTTCTGATCCCCGTGAAAGCCAACTGTTCACTGAGGGAAAAAAGACACATGACAAGGATGAGCACTCAGATCGTCATCACGATCGGGTCTGAAGCCACAGAAGAGAAGGTGAGAAACATCATCATGGCGATGGTTCTCCTTCTTCTTCCCCTTCTTCACATCATTCACCCTCTCCTTCCACCTCTGGGCATAGTCATAGAGAGTATAACGATGAGGATAGAGGTAGACAAAATGAAAGACCTCGACGAGAAAGTCGAGAGAGAGGAAAAGGGCATGAATGAAGGGAAAGTAGGGAGCAACGTAGACATCATAGACGTCATGAAAGAGATGATCATGATGAACCCCTACTTGCCACTTGAAGTATGCTAGACATAAAGGAGGTAGTGAGAATCCCCACAAGGCATCTAAAAGATAGCCGGATCAAGCGCTTAGATATGAATAACATCCCATGATTTGAAGGAGGATACAACGCTGATCTACAAAATCATTTACAGGCATTCCACGATGCTTGCGCCTTGCAAAACATAGAGAACGAGTGGCAAAAACTAAAGTTGTTTCTCAGGACACTCATCAAGGAAGTAGAGAGTTGGTACCGATCCTTAGAACCAGAAACCATTAGGAGGTGGAGTACAATGTTAGAATTCTTTAATGATAAGTATCAAATGTACTCCAGAGTGTCTAACTTGCGTAAGCAGATCCAAGGATGGAAGCAAGGTAATCATGAACCCTTGGATGCTGCCATGGGCTACTACTGTGCATTGTTACATCGTTGCCCAGGCCATGGTTACGCACAACAGGATCAACTTCACCACATCGTAGATGGGATAAGGTATGAAACTAGGAGAACCCTTGGGACTTATGCCCAATGGAGACTATCAGAACTTAGATCCCATGATATTCATCGATTGTTGGAACAAGTAGCCAAAGAAGAAGGGGAGCTACGAAAAAGAGAAAGCATGGAAGAATATAACCGCGATCCTTCCCTCTGGAAGAGGGGAGTGAGATTCTGCGATGAAGAGGATGAGTCACCACTCGAAGAGTTGGTGAATAGAAAAACCTTACTGCTTCAGAAGTTAACAACGAAAGTATCAGCTAAGGTAGATGAAGTATGGAGCTGCTTAGATAGTAAAATTGAAACTATCCTAAATATTGTAGAGGAATCTAAGGAGGAATGAAGTAGTGACAAGGACAAGAAAAAGTGGAGAGATTCAGGCAATGCACGTGACAAAGGTAAGGGAAAAATGAATATCTCCGATGAGGTTGTGGATTCAAACATAGACGATGATGGTGGATGTGAGATCTGCCAATATGACCATCCCAAGGGATGTTGTCCAATCATCTCACATCTACAAGAGTCTGGGGTGTATGCACTCAACCCAAGACTTAACCAATGGCAGATACCCCAAAGGTTACCTTATCCTTAAGGTAATCCAAGATAGTTCCACCAATCGTTAACGTATTATCCAAGTGGAACTCCACCACAACCTATCGGACAACATCAGCAGTGGCAATACCCACAATCATGGGGGATGCCACCGCTGAAACAATAATACCCTTACCGATAGCCAAACCCATATGGATACTACGTGTAGCATCCGATTTCTCCAAGTGACTCCATGGGTCACACAACTCCCCAATGTCATTACCAAGTTTGGGAGTACTTTAGAAGGACTCCTTCTCCTCCAGGAGACGCTCCACATCCATACCATCCTCCTAATCCATCTGCCTCTCTTCCGCCATTAGTTTTCATACCTCCTACTCCAACAATGTAAGGGGAACTCCCCGCTCAACCGCAGCAACAAAATGCTACGAGAGCCGTAAACATTCAACCCACTACTGGTTCTGACAACCGTAAAAAGAGAAGACCTTTCTTCAGAACCAAAAGCCCAGTCAAGCTCTCACAACAACCGCCAAAGCCTTATAGTCCCTTAATCTATCTCCAAGTTCCATGCATACAGTCACCAAAAATGAATAACATAAGGCTCTTCTTAACTCAAGTTCCGGAGTCAACTTAATTTCATGAGAAATGTATCAAGCTTGGAACCTGTCCCAACTCAAGAAGAGCAACATTCAACTAGAGCTGGCTGACCAGTCCATCACCATTCCCTTGGGATTGGTGGAGGACATAGTTACCACTGTGTGTGGTTGGTCATACCCAGCTGATTTCCTGGTGATAGAAATTAACAATTACAAAAGGGACTTTCCAATTATAATGGGAAGGCCATGGCTAAGTACAATAGATGCGTACCTAGGGATTTGTGATCTTTCCTTGAAAATATCTAAGGTAAATATTTATGGAAAGATCGAGAAGAAGAAAGTTCTGTGCATCACATACAATGACTTAGAGGGTGATGACATGGAGGAATGTTCTACATCTCTTCCATGCAACTAGTATGCACCAGAGGATAACATTCAAAGGTGCATGTATGTAGCAACCACACAAGTAGTGGACACCCCGTGGTTGATAGCTAGTCGAAAGAGCAAACCAACATGCATGGAATGAACTAAGCAATCCCACCAAGATGAGGCATTAGGCCTAAGGCCAAAACTTGAGATCAATTTGATGGAGGCTTGCATAAAGTAAATTGTATCCAAGGAGGTTCAGAAATTTGTCCTTCAAGAGTTGAACTTTAGAACCTTGTTGGAGTTTGCTCCACCAAAAGTCAAAACTCAACTTTAAAACTCTCCAATGTGGCCCATCATCACTTCTAGCAGGGAGTGGTACATGGGAGAGACATATCTCTTTTGAAGTAATAGGTAGCCGATGCCACAATGAAAATCAAGGACATCACTGTGTCCTATTCAATGGAGGCCATCTCTTAGGCCCTTGGGTTACCTTGAACTGGGGCAATTGTGGTGGAAATTATTATGTAGATGGATCCATGTGTCAAAAAAGAATGGATCCAACAGTGCTATAGAGTGGACTACAAGGAGTATGGTGCACTCACCAAGGTAAAACATGCATATTTCAAGATCGCGACCTTTCACCTCAATCCAATAGTAAGGCTTAGCAAGGTGACAACCTTTTTTGCCTATGCATGCACCACTCTGAGTGGGAAATTACTTGTCAACCTTCCATAGTTGATCTATCTTGAGATAGAAAAGGGCTTCAAGGAAAACAAACATGGAATGAAGGCATTCCCCTTTTCGTGCTTGATCAGAAAACTATGCAAAAGAAAAGAGATAGCCTATGATTCAAATGATGCTCTTCATCATGCTCTTACCACTTCTTTAGTAAAGATGATGAAGGAAAAAGTACTTACAAAGGTAGTCTAGGAGGAGGAGCTACCACCACCATCACCCACTCATGAAACAATGCTGGAGTCTCACGCTACTGTTGAGCACATGCATGAACTTTGTGAGCAACTCTTGCGGTAGTAGTAGGTAAGACTAAGTGGTGGTGAACCATCCATGTATTGACTAGCCATGAGCCATCTTAATGAGGTGGCCTAATCAATTGGGCAAATGGAGGGAGCAGCACCATTTTTTTCTGCTCAATGAATGCAGGTACTCGCAAGATAAAATCCTAGTGCTTAGGAGGTAACGATGTCTCTTTTAGGATAATCACAATTCCTAGAAATATCTGGGAATGCTACTACGTTCTTTGTGCATTTAGAGGAGGGTGAAGGTGCTACCATCTTGGTGGTGCAATACCAAGGGAAAGAAATAGTGGTTGAGGTGGTTGCTAATCAAGTGGTAGAAGCACTCAACACTCCTACAGTGTCTATACTTGATGTTGTTGCACTTGGAGACATGTAGATGTTTGCAAGAATAATAAGTGGAAGATTTAGCGCAACCCAACATGAGAAATTGCTAAACCGACTAGTGGGAATTGGACAACTAATTTCAAATGTCTTTGACCCTCCAAACAACATTACTACACCCCAATCGAAGTTGCTTGAGGTAAGGGGCAAGTGCATCATCGCAGAGGCCCAACTTAAAACAACTAGAGCTGATAACCAATGCTTAGCTATGGAAGTTGTAGAACTTGGAGCTCACCTCACTAATCCCATAGTACTCAGCCAAGCAGTCACAAGAGGTAAAGCTTTCCAACAACTTCAACAAAAACTTCAAGATGCTAAGTACACCAAGAAGTCAACGATCTTTGACCAGTCCTTAGTTGATGCAATTATTCATAACATTCAAAAGGAGTTGTCAAAGGTGTGTTAGGAGAATGTGATTCTAACTAATGAAATTTATTTCTTGCAAGACATCGAAGCTTAAAGGGACCAAATGTCAACATTTGTCAAACAACAACAGGAGCAACTTGCTAGGGAAAATGTTAATTTGAGATGGTTGGTGGTAGAAAACTATAACCTCTCGATGGAAGAGGTACATGCCTTATGCTAGAAGTTTGCAATAGAAATTGTTGCCTGGAAAAATGAGGTCCTTAAGTTTGAAAGGATGAAAAATCATTACAGGGACCAAGTTAATTTGCAAAAGGAAATCAACAAAAAATAAATCTAATTGGTAAAGGCAAAGGTCGATGAGGCCCTCCAATAGCTTCAACAAGGAGGTGACGTGTGGTAGCTGATCTTTGATGGGTTAAATGCATATAACAAAGCTAAAATTTGCCTCAACGAGTTGTAGATCAAGGAGATGACTAAATATATGAAGCTTTCCAACCTTTAATACGTAATCTTGGTGATGTTGACAACTAGTAGGTAGTAGTCAAAATTGAAGAAGCAAGTGGCTAGCTCATACTTGTTGTACAAGGTTGAGTTGAAGCATTACAAACAGACCAAGCAAAAAGTGAAAATTGCAAATGTTGAACTCGATCTTCTCAGAGAGCACTTCACTAATCGAAGAGCAACTACTGAGAACCTGGACCGTAGATTAAGTGACTACTAGATGTTATAGAATGCCATCAAAGTGTTTAACATTGGATGGATGCTATTTGTAACCTGGTTTGTCAACGTGAAGGAGTTGTTCCCAAAAATGCCTTGTCTATGGGATGTTCCTGTGCTGCCCACATTGGTGACACTACGTGGATCATGCATGATCCTCAGAGTAAGGAGGCAAAGATCAAAGCATTGTTGGATGCTTTCTATCTTCCATAAGAAGTTGCAACTATAGAACATCTTCAACATTTACAGCCTCAACCTCAATAATTGCCACATGCACCAGAAGTAGGAGAAGGTCCCTTGGCACATCAAGAACCTCCACCACTTAGGACCATTTGATTTTCTTCCTTATCTTCAAGCCACCAGAGGGGTTTGGCTGTCATTTTTTGTCATGGTGTTCAATTTTATTGTCATGAACACCAAAATTTTGTAAAATTTTGTAGATTTGTACACTTGGGCACTTAGCGTCTATCTATTTTTTTGAGTCAATGTGTCAATCAATAATCCCATACATTCCCAAAATTTTGTAATGAACTTGTTTCTCCTTTTATTCACTCGAGGACAAGTTTTCATTTAGTCGTGGGAATATGATGAATCATGTGTCGTTGGGCTACGTTGACAAGATGCCATTGATGTGACCTCATCGACGAATGCCATCAATGTGACCTTGTCGACATAGGATTTGCTTCATTAATGGGATCTAATCA
This sequence comes from Gnetum montanum, assembly GCA_015680685.1. Classification (NCBI taxonomy): domain Eukaryota; kingdom Viridiplantae; phylum Streptophyta; class Gnetopsida; order Gnetales; family Gnetaceae; genus Gnetum; species Gnetum montanum. Next base: position 119,994 of record MNCI01012771.1, read on the forward strand.
ACGTGACGCCTTATCTTGGCTATAAATGTCTGCACACCTATCACATTTATGGTATCTTTCCCTTAGTTGCTAGCAAAACTCTTGTAGTTTATTTCTTCAAGAATTATAATATTTTCTAAGTGATGTACTTGGACACTTCGGTGTGAACGACAATAAAGGTGAGCTTTCTTAATAAACCTTGCAACACTTGGAATAACATAGATTTACTTTCCATGCAATTTTACTTTATATGTACTTAGTTAATATTTACATTTCCATGCATGTTAATCAATTGGCAGAATGAGTGCAACCAATTTTGAGTGTAAACACGTATTCGCTTGGTAATCCTAGCAGCATTATTACTTGGTTCACCTAGTAGCATAATGCTTGATAATCCCAATAGTGGATACATGGGTTCAAGACATGTACAACAAGCTGGGAATGGACACTCATTGTCGTAGGCTAGTTTAGACTTTATTTTCTATTGTAATTAGTGTAAATAATTAATTTCTTTATTCTCATTAGGAGTATCCTAAGGCTAAAACAACATCAAGAATCATATGCCTTACTTTGAACTAAATCATATGTGGCAAAGCTGCCACTAGTCCAAGTGGAAAGACAGTGAACTTCAATCAATGCTTAATGATATAGATGCACAACTAGTCCCATCCATAGAATTCAATCGAATTGTGCGTGAATGCTTGTGATTCATACGGTTAGGTGTAGGGGGTACTCGCTACTCATTAGCGGTGATCCTGGTTACTCAGATGCTACTATTACTACTTCTAAAAGCTAAAAGGAATTCAGTAGTACCTTTATATTCTCCTACCTACTTCTAGGGTCATTTATGGTCTAGAAAATTTTTTTCCTAAAGCCTCTAGTATTCATGCTATTCAGGGGTAAGGAAAATTAGGAAATAGTTTCTTAACATTGACAAATCATGCTGTGAATTACTTACATTCAATGTTGAACACTCACACTATGTTTTGTAGCTCTTGATGGTCTGACATTCCCTTAGCCAAGTTCTCTATGATTGCTCACTAAGGTTTAAATCTTACCTTCAAAACCTCAAGCTTCACATTAGCTATTTTTTAGTTTTTGATTGGTCTCTTTGTGGAGCTTGAACTGAGCCTCGTACAAGAGGTATGAGCTAGCTACTTGCTTTTCAAGTTCTAACTATAGTCTTCTAGCAGTTAACATTACAAGTAATCTTGAGTTCAAAGCTTAACATCAACATCCTTGCTAACCAAACAACATTAGCACTAATCACCAAATCAAGTTTCTTTGAAAAAAAATTCTAATTTAACTATATGGATTGGTGTGGCTTCAGGTGATGATTTTTTTACACATTGAGGGTAAATATCATTAAAAAAAAGTTTGAGGGGGTGGTGTCAGAACCTAAAAAAGAAGTTTTATTAATAGTAAAAGAGTATCAAATACATAAATCACACTAAGTCACGTAGACAAAATAAATAAGGAAAACTTAGATTACTGGGGATGTAACTCTAGGAAATGTCCTCATAAATAATTGATTGTGAAAGGAAGAAACCCAATCTCGGGAACTACCATCCACTATGATCAACTAACCTGATACAAGAGAAAGATTGGTAGAAAATTGGACAAGGCATATAGCACTTGATAATGAACAAAGAGACTTCCATTAAGTGACTATAGCAATCAAAAACATCAGTGTTTGGAACACCAAGGGATTCACAGGCATACAGTCCTAACCCCGTGTCTGCATGAGAGCCTACTGGAGGTGGAGATGGGGTGCCTTGAACAGTCTTGTCGATCGAACAAGCACTTATGAGATGTAAATAGGAAATGATGCTAAGTGTTTACGTGGTGTCAATAGTGTTAGTGATGTCAATAGGGGTGAGGGTAGTCATGTGTTTCAATGAGAAATGAAGGTGTCAACGTGTTGGGACCACCGCTTAGGCATGGATATGCATTGGAACGATAGAAAGTATGAGTAAAATGTTGAAAAATGCAAGTAAAAATGCTAAAAATGCAAAACAAGGGAGAGAGAAATAAAACATCACCCCAAATGGGGTTGAGCGTACTCCAAAAGGGGTGATAAGGTACGCGGTGTACAATAGGCATAGTGGACAACGTAATCACAATCTTAGGGGTGTCTAGCTACAAAGACTGATATTCTGTTGTGGTGTTTGTGCTTGCCAAGTTGGCCGTCATGGTGTGAAGTGGATTGTAGTGTTCTGCGATGTCCTATGATGAGCTACGGTGGTGTGCAACTTTGCCAAATGCTAACCTGAATTTTGCAAATGCCTTGACTTGCCAAAATGCCAAAGTGCACTTCAAATTTGCCAACATCCATGTTTTGACAATCCCTAAATGTTAAGGGTTGGGGTATTTATAGGCCTAGGGTTAGCGTGAAATGTGGATCGACTGCCACGTGGTAGTGGGACGATTAGGACTACACTACACCCAACTATGCTCTCCACTAAGGCAAGCAATGTTATACTCTACTCTACTCTACCAATTGCATGTTTGTGTACCAAAAAGACCACAATGTACTTGAAAAAATGCAACTTTGGAGACTATGTTTCAGGACTACGCTCTCCACTGTCTTAAGTGGGGTTGAGTGTAGTTACAATTTGGGGACAAAAAGAAAGTACAACAAAGATGCATTTTGCTAACTATGTTCGTTGGAGGTGTGTTGGAGTTGATCTGGATGTTAGTGCTACGTTGTGGAGGCCTTTAAAGATTGTTCTGGCTGACTACACTCAACTACGCTCTAGACTAGGGGAGAGCTTAGTCTTAGCACTTAGAAAAATTTTGCAAGAAAGTGGCTATGTGCTAACTACACTCTCTACATAAGGTTGACTATGCTTCCAACTGGGGGCAAGCGGCGTAGTCCCAGCACTTAGAGAATTTGCAGCAGCTGGCTTGACACTTAGAAAAATTTGCAAAATTGGCCTTTGGTGTTGACTACGCCCTACATGAAGCTGACTACGCTCTATAGCAATGGAGAGTATAGTTCCAACACTTAGGAAAAATTTGCAAAAAAATGTTTTCATGCTAACTACGCTTGACTATGCTTTGGAGCAGTGGAGAGCATAGTCCCAACACTTAGAAAAATTTGCAAAATTGGCCTTTGGTGTTGACTACGCCCTACATGAAGCTGACTACGCTCTATAGCAATGGAGAGCATAGTTCCAACACTTAGGAAAAATTTGCAAAAAAATGTTTTCATGCTAACTACGCTTGACTATGCTTTGGAGCAGTGGAGAGCATAGTCTCAACACTTAGCAATTTTTTGCAAAAACTGGGTTTTGAGCTAACTATGCTCTTCACTAGGTTGACTATGCTCCAAGGTAGTGGAGAGTGTAGTCCCAACACTTAGAAAAATTTTCCTCGTGCTGACACTGAGACAAACTAGCAAAAAATCAGTTTTTGAGTTGACTATGCTCTCCACTGGGCTAACTACACTTTAGGATAGTAAAGAGCATAGTCCTAGCACTTAGAAAAATTTACAAAAAGTGGCCTTATGCTGATGCTTAGGAAAATTTGCAAAAAATCAATTTTTGAGCTGACTATGCTCTCCACTAGGTTGACTACGCTTTAGGATAGTGGAGAGCATAGTCCCAACACTTAGAAAAATTTACAAAAAGTGGCCTTGTGCAAAATTTGTAGAAAGTTGCCTTGTGCAAAATTTGTAGAAAGTGGCCTTGTGAAAAATTTGTAGAAAGTGGCCTTGTGCTGATAGTTAGGCAAATTTGCAGTCGAGACGCCATAGTCCAAATTTTGTGGTGTTTCAGTAACTCTGCTCAAATTTAAGAAGGGAAGCTTCTGCGTAGCAATTCCTATTGAAGAAGGTTGCTTGAAATCATAACTCTTTTCCAAGGAGTTAAGAGATGAATCAACTAATGAATATCCATTTTGAATTTTGATGCTTGAGATTTGAGTTGGAAATGAATGAGGTAGAAGATCTACAATTTTTCAATAATAGTTAGATGACATATATTGGAATAATCAATCCTGTGAAAGATAACATTACATCTATGCTTCCAAATATAATATAGAATAATAGGCCTAATAACTTTTCACAAAAATTTGAAATTAGCATAAGTGGTGGCCAAAAAGCAAATATAACATCATCTTGAGATAGCTTGCACAATGGAATAACTTTAGAAGCCCATGTCCACATGTGTTGTGTGAAGGGGCAATGCCAAAATACATGAAAAAAATTCTCTTTACCACCATAGAGAGGGCAAGTAGGATTGTGAATCCTAAGATATTCGAGATGTTTGCCGTTAGGTAAGCTTTGGTGAAAGAGACACCAAAGGAACTATTTAATTTTAGGGAGAGTCGATAGTTTTGAAATACATTGGAAGAGGGGGATCCATAATTGTTCCAACCCTTGTTTGTGCCAAGACTTGTTACATCATTGAATGATACTTGATAAGTCATGCAAAAGTTGAAAGGGGACATGCGACTCATAAAGTAGAAGTTTCAACCCGTTAATCCATTGAAGGCCATGAAAAGTACTTTGCACCGAAACATCTAGTTGCAAATGGCAATGAATAAAGGTATAAACCCAAGCCAAGCAATGGTGCATTGCTTTAGATGTGCCATACAAATTATTAAACACATCCCCAGAAATCCATTGATCAACAAGTCTAAGACAGCTCAGAGAAATAACTTCCTTCCGATACCAAGAGGTAGCAACCTTAGTGTTCATAATGGCAAGGGGAACGAGCAACAAAGGTAACTACCATGGACACAACTTAAAGAGAAGAGTAAGGTTGATCTTGACATTAGTCCAATCTATATAACAATGTAGAATTTGCCAAGCCCTCTAGATGCTTTTGAAAACATGAGATTTGGGAATAATGATAGTGTGGGGGGAAAGGATCTAGTTAACGAAGTGGATTTCTTTCTAGAAGGGCTTATTTTTGGAAAATGCTTGTTGAAGTCTTAATTGGAGAAGAGTCCCAATAATGTTCAAGGTATCTAGATGTTGAAACAACCACTTGGCAACTAAGGTAATCCCCTACTTAAAAGAGTTCAAAAGACTTAAGCCACCCTTATTCTTAGGAAAAGTAATAATATTCCAGGCGACATGATGGAAACTTTTCAGAGAATCTTTAGAGGACCATGTGAAATCACAAAATAATCGTTCAAGCTTCTGATAAGCAACTTGGGAGGGGGCCCAACACGAAGAATAATACACATTGGTAAACATGTAGATAGACTTACATACGAGGTGCTTACTAGATAGAGTGAAGGGTTTAGTATTCCATTTTTCAATTTTCTTTTGAATTCGAAGAATAACATGCTCCCAGAGAATAGAGGTAGAACCTCTAAAATGGAAGGGAATTCCCAAAATCTTAATGATATCTTCATCCTAAAGAAGCTTCCAATTATAGTGTGTCACATGAATGTAATTATTGGTAAAGTTATAAACAGAAGATTTGGTCCAACTAATAATGGAACTTAAGAGTGAGCAATATTGCTCAACCAAGGATAAGAGCTAGTGCAAATTAGCAATACTGTTTTGAATAAGAAAAAAAGAGTCATAAGAAAAATGCATGTTAAGAAGCTGATGTTGAGGTGAAGAGAGGTGAACCTTGATGAGAACTTCATTTTGAATATCATAGCTTAACTAATGATAGAGAAAGTCAGCTACGATGATGAATAAGTAAGGGGCAAGAGGACAGCCTTACTACACTGACCTATGGATAGGAAAGGGAGAGGTGATGCCAAAGGTAGTGGCTATTCTTGCGATAGCATCTGAGAATAAACATTTTACCATATATAAGAACTTAGGGCTAAAACCAAGTTTAGTCATGATCTACAGAATAAAGTCCCACTTTATGCTATCGTAGGCCTTAGCATAGTCAAGCTTCATTAGGAGAATATCTTGATCATCATCCTTTGCTCACTTGAGACCTTCCCACGCAATAATCACATTGTTTAAAATATAACTACCACGAACAAATCCTATTTGTTGTTGAGATATAATTTGGTAGAGAATTTTCTTCAAACGTAAGTGATGAGTCATGGTTTGTCAGGCCCAGTTATTGGAGCCTTGTTATCAGAGCCTTGATACAAGATATGGTCTATCACGCCTAATTATCGGATCCCCGATAAAGCAGATGTGATATTGCTTCGTACGCAATATCGTGGCCTGCCTCAATTTCTATAAATAAGAGGTAGCTTTCCTTGTTCTAGGAATTAGTTCTTAGTTCCTTACCCAAACTCTTGTAGTTTTTCCTTCTTAGAGTTAGAATTATTTCCCAGTGTATGCCTGCAGTGTGGTGATTGTAATTGTATAGCATTCTTTATTCGAGTGTGACATACTTGGACACACACATGACCGGAAATAAAGATCGAGATTACTTCATCATTGCAGCATTCACTTAGATTAATCATTTAATTAATTGTTATTTACTACTTTTCTAGTTAATATCTTCTCATCCTTATCTCATGTTAAAACGCGGAATGAGTACGACTTGATTACGAGCATTTAAGTGTGACCACTTGGTAACCGAGTAGCGTACCTAAGATCTGTGCTTAGTAACCCCAGTGGTAGTCGTGCATGAAGTCCAAGATGTGTACGGATAATCAAGGAACGGATGCTCATCGCACTTAGGCTAGATTAGATTCTCTCGCACACTCTCTCTCCTAGATTAGTAAATATTACTCTTCCTTACCTTCAGGAGTAACGTTAGATTAGAAACCACATCATACACCTCACTTTGAACTAAACCATACGTGACAAAGATAATACTCGTCTAGGTGGGAAAACAGCAAACTGCAACCTAAGGCTAACTATCTAGATGCCACAACTAGTCCGTTTGTAGAGTTCGACCGGATCGTGCGTGTAACGCTCGTATTCGTATGGTTAAGTGTAGGGGTACCTTGCCACTCATCAGTAAGGCTAAGCACTTGGCCCAAATTTTGTACACCACATTAAGAAGAGTTCTGGGATGCCAATTAGAGATACAGGTAGGATCCTCAAACTCAGGAAAAAGACGAATAGTCCCTTGATTTAAATTGGGCCTAAGGGAACCAGTAAGAATAGCCTCTTTGATAACCTAGAGAAGATCATTTCCCACCAGATCCCAATGATTTTGAAAAAACTAAACGAGGAAACCATCATAACTAGGAGCTTTCCCATGACTCAACTTGGAACAAGCCACTTGAAGCTCCTCCTTAGTAATATCAGCTTCTAAAGTTTGCAACATAGTAGAATTGATAAGGCTAAGATAATTAAGGGTAGTAGCCTCAAACGATGAGATATCCATAGGGGTAATAGCAAATAGGGTTTCAAAATGCTTCTTAAGAAATGAGAGAATATTGTTGTGGTCAGTGATGGTGGAAACGTCGCTATAAATTTTGTCTAAAGAATGTGAAAAAGAAGAGCTATTTAAATACTTGAAAAATTCCTTATAGTGTTCATCTTGACTATTTAACCAAGTGAGTCTACTTTTAGTTAAGGCACTTTGTGCTTTATACACATCCCATTGTTGGAAGGCTAATCGAGCTCTAGCTAACTCCTCATGAACATGAGTGTTAAAAGCATCTTGAGCTAATTTATCCATTAAATATTCAATAGTAAGGTGAATGAAGGCAACCATTGCCTTATCGTAATAACAAGCAAAGTTCTGCATTTTACAAGAAGCATGATGCCACCATTGAATCCAACCTACTTAATTTAAGGGCCTGTGTTTGACATTCCAGAGGTTTGAAAGAAAAAGTTAAGCAAAAGGGGAAGAAAAGCAAGAAAATTATGTCCATGGTTGTTACCATGAATCTGGATGGATAGATAGATATAGTGATGGGAAGATGGTGTGAAAAGGTGGCGTGTTGAACCTTAATAGTAGAGAAGGGTTACCACAAAGAAAGGGTGAAGAAAGAAATAGAACCTATCCATGTAACCGACTATATATGCAAGCCTGCCCAAAACATTGCTTCAAGTAAATCTGTGAAGGGATCACTAGCAAAGGCATCCACCCCAGCAGAGTGGTAGAACTTTTTCTTAAAGGCTGACCACGGAATTTGGCAGTTGAAAAAACACCCCCAAAGTTTATCTTGAGGAGCTGAAAAAAATTTGAGATCCCAGCACCCGAGTTTCATGCAGCGGCGTGCTAGAGATCGGTGTTAATTTTTATTATTACTATTTTGACATGGGTTACTCACTCCGCCACCGTCTCAAAGAAACAAAATAGTTGAACCCTCAATGGATTCGGGGATTATGCGAATGCGTGATTATTTTACCTTTATGCATTGCTAAAAATTTTAAATAGCTGTTGAGAATTCAATCACAGAAGCCGCTACATCAACGTCCGGAGCAGAGAACGCAGAAGAAGCGACATCTGCATCTAGGTGGAGCATCGTAGAGCATAAACTCTCCAGTATTTAATATGAGCACTCCACAACATCGATGTGTATTCGGTACCGTTTAAGCTTCTCACAGCATTTCTTATATTTGTTACAATGGTGTTTTCTGCTTAATCCCTTTTTGTATTTGTTTTTAATACAAGAATTTTGTCTACCTCGTGCAAAGAAGTTATCTACCTATCATTTTGACTCCAGTGCAAAACGTAAATGAAGTTTGATTGACAAGAATTTTCTGATTCCGATGAAATGTTTGAATCGAAAATCATTCCCTGAAATACGTTCCATTAGCTTAAATTTTTTGCAACCGCCGACAAAAAGCTAGGTTTTGCTTAAAGAAACGAAACAAGCATTTGGAACGAAAGCCGCATTGGTTATTAAAAGTGATCATAGTGTTAGTAGCTATGTGATTGATATGATATTATAAGAGTTCGAAGCGTTTCGTTAGGTTTTGGTTTGAGTCACTCAAATCTTGTACTTACGCAACCTGTTTTTTAAATTTTCAAATCTTTAGTAATGAAGATGCTATGAAATTTCGAAAGGTTGGTGGGAGAAAAAGATAGAGACTAATGGGGATATGGATAGCGGTTTGACATGTATTCAATAGTTTTTATGTGGGCGATAAGGACAATATATTTATTTATTCAGTTTTACGTTTCATTCCAATATTCTACTACTTTTGGACAAAAGCACTATTTTGAGTGGGAATTAAAGATGTTGACTGTTTTTGACACATGTATCCTCTATCAATGTGCGGCTATATTGTACACGTCTATTTAAACAACACATCTTTCACTTTTTTCACTTTGACTCATTTTACTTAAGCAGCATAAAAACATGTTTCGACAGGATTAAATCTAGAAACCTACATGACAATAAAAAAAGAAAAAAATGAGGTAAATTTCGGTTTGTAAGAAAATAAACATGTAAATGTTTTGGAAAGGATTAATGAGAAAGCTCATAAAAATGTTTATATTAGGATAAACAAGACTTACGTTTTTACCTGAATTGATACCAAACTTTGTATAAAATAGTTGGTGTGCATTTTGAAACAATAATGTCAGGATAGGATTTGTAAAGCTAATGCCATACCAGGCTCAGTTAATAATCAAATTAGATAGAAGTGCAAGATTGAGCCCTAGAAGTAGTGGTCATCAGTTGGAATGATGGTAAGGTATTCATTTTTCAGATAGTAAGGCTTCAGTATAAGCTTTGGTGCAGCTAGACAAAAAGAGGTTAGACATTCACTTATCTTTCAGCAAGCCTGGGATCTGCTTGGTAGGATGAGCATTGAGCTTCTAGGTGATGATCCTTTATTGAGCCTATGGAGTAACCAAGTATTTGACTAGGAATAAAAAGTTCTTTGATTGTAATTGTAAGATTATTCTTTTTTTTCTGTGTGGTTTCTTATCCAATTGAACAAGATGCCATTTAAAATAAGCATATTCTAAATACTTTAAATTTATTTCAATAACACTTAACATTAATGAATGATGGAGGGCCTTTAGGCCATATTATGAAGGATTTTCAAATGAAAATGTTAGAAGGTAGCTATATTAGCAGTAATTTGCCTTCAGTGCAGGAAATTTTTATCTTTGTATACTGAAATGTTCATTTGCATTGCATTATACATTTGAAATGACAAATGATGTTGTCTGGATGCAAATAATTTTCAGATTTTACTGCCAAGTCTTAAACTCAGTTTTTATTATGTGAAGAATGAGAACATAGACGTACGGTCAAATATGTTTTCTTAATTTTTAATATTTTATACAAATAACTGAATTCTCTTAACTTTTGTTACAGTTGGTAATATTCCGTATGATGCGACTGAAGAACAATTGGTACAAATTTGTGAAGAAGTTGGTCCTGTTGTATCATTTAGGTATGATGATTTGAACATGTAAAAATAATTTCATGACAATAGTTGCTGTGTTTCTCCTTATGATATTTATCAGTTTATAAAATTGGCTGAATGCAAAAGTGGAAAATGAATGGTGAACCAATAAAGAATATTATAGATGTCTTGTGTGTCGATCGATTTGATCTTCATATCTCTTAGGATAGCTTTAAACTATTTGTTTTTATGTCTTGTAGAAGAGCTGACCTAAAGAATTGTTTGTCTTCTGAAAAATGTTAACAAGGGGACATCAATTTACATCTTAAGCAGCAAAATGGTCACACGATGTTCTAGGTCCAATTTTGTACATGTTGTGCTTGTTTCTTATATGTAATTTTTTACTGGTCTGCATCAGATTGGTAATTGACAGGGAGACTGGGAAACCCAAAGGTTATGGATTTTGTGAGTACAGAGATGAGGAGACTGCTGCTAGCGCACGCAGAAATCTTCAAGGATATGAGATAAATGGTCGGCAGTTACGTGTTGATTATGCTGAAAATGATAAAGGCGTTGAGAGAAATAGAGAACAGGTATGCATCTATAGTGAGATAGGAAGCATGTTTTTTAAGGTCATAAAATATATTTTTCCACTAACTATTTTATTATGTAGTTCTTTTTTGTATAGTAGCATGCACATACAATTCATTATTTGTGCAAATATGTATTTGTATGCTCACTGTTCTTCTTCCATAAAGATTCCTAACCCTAGATGTGTTTGTACTGTTTTAATTGTTGCTAAAGATAAACAAAGTAGGATCATGACGACCAATATTTGAAGTGATTTAACAACTTTTTGTTTCTATTAAGTTCCATAGGCAGTTTTTTTTTTTGGATAATTAAAGTATTCTCAATGGTAAACACTTGCATTGGGTGGTTACTATTTGCCAAAGCAAAGGATGCATGATAACCTTCCAGGAGCTAGCTTAGGAAATGATTAGATTGATTCATCAGGTCATATTAATTTTAGTAATAAAGCTTCCTGTTTCCATTTTGAGTTTCCAGCAATTTGCTAATTTTTAATGTGATAATGTCAATCACATATCGATTTTTTTTCTGTTTTTTTTTTTTTTAAAGAGTGGGTCTGCAAGCTTTTTATTAACACAGAAAAATTACATTTCTCTAAAAACAGAAAACAGAAGGAGCAAAAAAAATGGAAGGCAATCTAGAAACCCTCCACTCAGGAACAATAATCAGAACAAACATGAATGTTCAAAATGGGAGGTGAACAACAGACAGCCTCCAGCTAAGCAGTAGAGAAAAAAGAAATCTCGGAAAGAATAGGCTGGGTAGAGCAGACAATTACAACTGACCATTATAGCTTACACCCCACCGTGGGACTCTGTTCCAATTGGATATTAATTAATGAACATATTCACTTTGTGTATGCCTATTCTTCAATGCCTTCCATTAACAAACTCACTACAAATAGGGCAGTTGCTTTAGGAGTCGATGGATTAACTGATTGTCATTATTCTGGGATCAATACTTTATTTACTATATTTCCTTAATTTTACAGATGGGGTCCACACGTATTTACAGAAACGTTTTGATAAATAAAAAAAAAGTGGCTTCTGTATAGTATGTATGGCTTGGTGTATGCGCCGTTGCACTCTTAAACCAAATGTGCATGAGTTGTAATGCTATATTACTACTATTTAACCAACAATATGTTAACTGTATAGTATGTATGGCTTGGTGTATGCGCCGTTGCACTCTTAAACCAAATGTGCATGAGTTGTAATGCTATATTACTACTATTTAACCAACAATTTGTTAACTGTAGATATAATTATTTTATTACTTGTGTTACTTATGAATGATGTTCATACAGAGGCGTGAGATGACATCCAAATTTATTATGGTGGGCTGTTGAGTCTGTGGAAAGATGCTAACATAACTTTTTTTCATTTTTTGTGTGGGTGGGAGGGTGGAGCAATGAATAACTGACTCTTGACTCCATTTCAGGCTGGGAATGTTTATCTTATATACCAGTGCATGTGAGCCATTAAGAATAAAGAACAAAGTTTTTACGTTTATGTGCATATGAAATCATGTTTCATCAAATTCTTGAACTCTGTTGGCATTTTTGGTTGATTATCAAGCACTGTAAATCTTCTCCAAGGCAAAGGTTCACATTAACAATTCTATCTGAGAAATTGTAGCACCTGCTTGAGTTTTGCATCATTGTATGACATGCCTTGAGTTTTGTCCTGTTTAATGATAGTCTTTGAATATAGATAAGAAACAAATCTGATTATGTAACATTTTAAAGGGATGGCTGTATCATTTCTATTCTGAGAAATATTTGTGCGGGTAATATACTTATCTGGGTGTGTACAACACTATGGACGTAAAGTACTTTTGCATTATGACTAGATATCTTTCCTTCAAGATTTGCAAACTTAATGATTTTATAACATTATCTCTTAATTTCACTGTTACAGGGAAGGGGAGGACCTGGTTTGGCATCAAATTATGGTTAGTACTACTTAAGACAAATTGTAGCACATTTATACTGCATCTCAGATGAATGCAATGTTTCCTTCATTGAGGTCATTGTTTGATTCAAATTCAGTTGTGTCTTATTGATACAAACAGATAATCAAAAACAATCTTCTGGATCATCATTCCCTGGAGATTCATTGTTCGCTCAGCCAATTGGCATAGCTGCAGCGGCAAGTGCTGCATCTGTCATGGCTGCAGCTTTAGGTGAGCCACAGGTAGCCATGCTAGACCGAAATCAAGGTGCTTCTCATAGTCGAACTAATCCAACCACAGGGAGCGATCCTCTTACACTTCACTTGGCCAGCATGTCCAAGAAACAACTTTTTGATATTCTTCATGAAATAAAGGTATTGCATCATATCTGTTGTAGTTTCTTTGGAATCTGTATCAGCAGTTTGCTATTATAGCATGGTTTTTGAATTGAATTTTTTGAATACAGGTATTGGCACAGCAAAATCAGGAACATGCTAGACAACTTTTGTCTGCATATCCAACACTAGCAAAAGCGATTTTTCAGGTGATAGGAATTTAAAATACAGTTGTACTTTCTAGTTGTTTTTCATCACTTAGTTGTGAGAATTATCTATAATTCTGGTTGTCATCATGTAAGAAACTTACTGAAAAAATAAATTTTCATTATAATTCACAAAATAACAGGACTGATAGTACACAAGTCATATCCCAAAAAGAGTATAGAAATAGTTGAAACTGTGCATGTATGTAAGATCCTGGAAGAATATAGATGTAATTTTGACTGCATATTGGGTCATGTCAAGTAACTGAAATTGTGTTGTAAAAAAATTTTACATGGGGAAACATGATACATAGTGCAATTGTGTTTTTTACTGATCCATAGTAGTAGAAGAAGAGATACAGAAATTAACCCTGTTACAAACTATTCGATGCAGAAAGATTTCCAAATACATCATTCTGATATATTTAAGTATATTTGAATTATCGAGAGAAATTTGGGCACTTGTTTTGCTTTAACCTTTGTGAAGTTCATTATGACTTTGAATATCTTTGTGAAATATCATTTGAGGAAGTTTTGTGTGTAATTGACAGGGAACTTTCTTTTCTATGGAACTATTTTCTATCAAATCTACAATGCTATTTTTAGGTCATCTTAGAATCTATAGTAATGAAAGCATTTTTTCCAATTGCGACAAAGTGAGCTTTTGTGAAAAGTTTTATTATTATTATTATTGGAAGGATTTTTATGGCTGCAATCCTGTAGGGTATGATCGGAAAGGCGTAGATGGTGGGGGTGATAACAATTCCAATAGCTGTGTAGGATTAGGTGTCTAACAGACAAAATTCAAATTATTGTTTTTCTTTACTGTAGACTTCTCAATTCCGAATTTGGCTTAACATGCCTATTTATTTTTATGTTTCAGGCACAGATAATATTGGGCATCGTGTCTCCACAAATGGTATTTGATTTTGTTTTCTTATTCAAATTCAGCGTGCAGTTATATGTATTGTATCATTCTTATGTTTGGTGTGTCACTTGCATTGGAAGTGCAGGCATCCAATTTCAAGCAGGATGTTGAAACGCAAGCAAGTCAACAGGGTCAGTTACAAGTAGGACAGGTGAAGATGGAGCCTGGATTAGTTGGTCATGGACAAATGATACAGCAAACTCAATCCCAAAATATGTCTGTGCCACCGTTGGTGAAGGTACCTGACAATCTTAGCAATACACACGTTCTTCTTACCTCTTGAACAATTGCTTTACACTTTGTTTCATCCTTATCACGTGGTCCGATTTTACCACAGCAGCCTGCATTCCTTTCAAAAACACAACATGGTCATTCACGATCATCATCTGTCATGTCAAGTTTGGGTAACATGCATCAACCAGCTTTGCAACAACCTCCCCGGTTACCTTATCAAGCCGGAAGTCAAAGCAAAGTATTCAAGCCATCAAGTTCCCAAAACCAAATTTTGTCAGAGGTATTGTCAAAAATAAAAATAAAAGAAGGAAAAAAAGAATTCTGTGTCTTTTTTAATGTTAGTGAATAATTTGTTTTATCCCAGTAAACTTCGATGCATCTTCTTTATAGAAGCGCTGAGATTGCCTTCACATTCTTTAAATTTCAATATTACCACATATCTATTACTTCACTTGTAGTTTGGGCATTCAAGTTCTTTATGGTTCTTATGGCTTTCAGATTCCTCATGAAACTGTGTCTCATGGGAATGCAGAATCTCTACATCAAGCTACATCCTTATCTGATATATTTTTTAAAAATCATAACAGTTAAGGATACAGTGGTTTTAGTTTTATACTTTCCATTTGTATGGTTTGATTTCATTTAGGAACATATTTCAATATCTGAATCTAGTGCAACGTATTTCACTGTGCTCAGGAATAGAGGAGACAACTACCGGCTTTGGTGACTTCCGAGCAGCATTAAATGCGTCCACAAGTTTAACCAACATAGACGATGGAAACGTTAGGAATTACAAATCTGATGGCGTGAGTAGTGGACCGAACCTTATGTCAACAGATAATGGTTCAGTAACTGAAGTTGGTCTCTCACAGCCCCTTGTACCAAATGCAGTTGAAGGAACCCAGCCAACTCAACAGGCCATGTTCCAACAGGTAATTGTTAAACATCAGATATCCTACTTAATCAGTTTTGGATTGAGGAGATTTTTATTTGAAATATAAGTGATGATAAACGACCTTTTGAAATAACTCTTGGTTTACCTCCCGCAGTTACCATGCAATTCCTTTATTTGTACAATAGCGAAGATGTTTTGAATCATATTTGATTCATCATCAGTTGCAAATGATTTCTTTAAGATTTATAAAGAATAAATAGTGCTTGAGTTAATGGAGAGTTTGGGACAGTTGGTAAGAACTAATATGAAAATAAATAGATGAATTAAAAAATAACTAAGAACTAACTTTTAAGGTACAACAACAACTTTTAACATGAGTGGCTAACGGCTTGTAAATGACAATTTCTATATCTTAAAGAGAATTTAATTTTTTAACAAGAAAATAAAAGCACGATGTATTACAAAAGGTAAGGTTAAGAATTGAAAGTAAACATAGCTAAGATTAAGAAATGTTTTAAAATTAAATTTTTGCAATGAGTAACAATAAGCCATAAGGATAAGATTTGATTACATTTTAGATAAATTAACATAGTTTCATAGAAGACCGCTATATTTCATTTCTTGCTGGAGTGTTGTATCAGGCATTCCATTTTCTATTGTTTTTTTTTCCTGACAAAAAAATAATTATACGATTTTGTCCAAGTTCTGTAGCATCATTTTATTCGCTTGTTAATATTTTGATGATATTCGTTGAAGCAACATGTGTCCCTTTTTTCTTTGCCACAGATTACTCCAGAAATGGAATCTGTATTACTTCAGCAGGTTATGAGTCTTACTCCTGAACAGATAAAATCGTTGCCTGCTGAACAGCAGCAACAGGTTCTACAACTTCAGCAGCTATTCCATTCAAGTGTTTCAAGTTAACATTCATAATTGTTGTTTAGAACTGCAGATGATTTGCTGAAAGCTGCAAAATATCAGTTAATTTCGTGATTTGAAAATGACATTCTGCCTGCTGCACCGCTGTTGCGAGAAACTAGTATCAGTACTTGTTGATATGTGGTACCCGGCTGACTTATGGATATCAGTATTGCGTAATTTTGCCTACACTAGCTGCAATGCAATCGTGTAAAATACGTATATTATTTTGTTGTGTGAGATAACAACAAATAATCATGTTCCTGAGCCGCCTTTCAAGGGCTTGTCATTTCCAATGCTTTGTCCCATCTGGCTTGGCTTCCATACAGCATGACATGGGAAATGACCAGCTGTTTCAAAGGCTCATAATGACAATTTTTGGGAAGCCTAAGCCAAAATTTTTGCACATTTTAGATTTTTATTTAAAATTGAGAGGCAATGCATAAAATGCAAGGTGTTAAAACATACAGAGAAAATGCATGTTCAAGTAGGTGGTTGGTGAGATTTTGTTCTTACTTCAATGAGATGCCAGGTGCAGCTGAGTGAAGATCCATTCATAAATTGCTGCAAGACCATTCATAAATTGCTGCAAGACCAGTAATTATCAGGCTAAAGGTAGTGTTGGGTCAAACTGGATTTGGATTGATACATTCGCAACAATTGAAAATGAGCATACCAATTAGGGGCTTTTGTTTATATCTCAAAGTTTTAACTGTTTCTGTTATTTTATTTTGGGGCTAAGTATAGTTTTTCGATGTTGTCCAGTAGTTTTTGTTGGTTTTTTTGAATTTTTTTTGGAATGTCTCTTCATTCATTGTATTTACTATTAGTAATTTTGAAAAAGATAAAATAAAAAATTGCTCTAAAAAAAGGTTAAAATGAAAAATCACTCAATATAGTTTAAAATACTATTGTGAGTTAATAAGATTTCTCAGCACCATCATTGGGAGCAGACTTCGAATTAAGTTTTGGATTTTGAAATACGAACTGAAACTACTCCTATACTACACAATGGCTTGAAAAACAAATAACAGATTCCAAGTATTTGAAAAACAATTTACTCTTGTACTACACAATGGTTTGAAAAACAAATAATAGTTTCTTAGGAAAAATAAATAATAGTTTCCAAGTATATGAAAAATTATTTTTGGAGTCCATAGAAAAGGTTTCTGTAGTGTTGAAAACTAATGTTTTTATGATTAGTAACAGTTCTGCACATAAATCCATTTGCAACCATTGTTATCTTGTGTAATTATCATTGCAGTTGAACACTATTTTGATAGACCAATTGTTATAATGTCATAATCAAGGTTAAGGTTAAATTGGCGAAAATTAGAAGCAAGAAACATAAAGATAGTGATTATGTCAAATGCATCAGGGAGGCAGATGAAAGAATTAAGAATTTTGGTAAAGGCAATGAAATTTTGTATAGATGGAAAATTTATTTTTAAGAATTATTAAATAAATAATTTCTTAAAAAAGGCATCCAACAACAAGAACCAAATTTTGTTTGGTTAATGAACTTTTCTTTTCTGAGGTCAAGCTAGTTTTATTAACGATGAAAAATGGAAAAGCTATTGGACCAGATAACATTCCCTATAGAAGCTTGGAAAGCAGTTGAAGATATAGGAGTTTTTTGGTTGATACAATTATTTAATAAAATTTTTAAGGATGAAAAAATGCTCACCAATTAGAGGAAAAACATTGATGTTCTCATCTGAGATGTGTAAAATTGTGCAAACTATAAAAGGATAAAGTGAATTTTAATTAATTATTTTCAGAATATGTTGTAATATGGTTGAACATCCTGGAAGAAGAATGGGGCAAGGTAATGACAACCAATGGGAGTTGGATGATTCCAAAGGTAGCAAGGAAGCAAATTTGTGATGCCAAAATTGGTGGATTCATAATAAATATCTTATTGATCAAGGAAGATAATATACCAGTGGCTCAGGATACATTGTTTTTTCATCACGAAGGATACATTGTTTTTTCATCACGATTGTTAAAATTAATGAAAAGAAACTGAAACCTGCTTGTTATTTTAAGTACAAATTAGTATTCAATTTATTTATTTAAGATTGTAAGTGTTTTTTATTTTATTTAAACAAGTATTTTAGAGTTTCAGTTTTATGCAATTGAACTAACCAAGGATTGGTGACATCGTAAACATAGATAATGATGCCCACATTCCCATCATGCATAGTTACATGCTTGCAATAAGCAGCTATTGTGATGAGATATCTGCTATGCAGCCTTTGTAGACCCTCTCAAAAAAGTTACCTGCCACCCGGACCTGCTTTTACTGGATAATTATTGACCATTTAAGTAATTATAAAAATAAATAAATGAAACAAAAACAAACAATTTGCCCGTACGAATAGAAAAAATGTGATGTGCTGTGACGTAGTGGAGGTTGAATAGATGCAGTCAATGCCATCGGCATTTCAATATTCGAGTGAGTGCAGTGGTACCTGGACTGCTTGAGTCCTTAACCAACTGTGGCTAAAAAGATCATGCCTTTAATTTGCAGAATTATGGTAAAGTTGTTCACAGACGTCTCTGGTTTTGCTGCTGTCAAGCGACTCCTGTGCTTATACCTCTGGTAGTGTTTTCGTTGTAGATGGGGGTCAGTCCATTCTGGGTGTTCCTCTCTATTCTGCTCTTTGATCAAAACAATGCCTTTCATCAAAAGTCTCAAAAGTGGCGTAATTCTCCATTCCAGCTTCAGGATAACGATTTTGCGGTACAATTTGTTCTCTATGCTTCACACCTACTTGGGGCATTCCTTCTGCATCTTATCAAGATAGTGCAGATTTCCATGTTCATTTATTTCGAACACGAGTAAACTGTAATGAATTTAGAACCATTTTACGGTTTTCTATGATTTTTTGTCTGTTATTTTAAATTAAATCAAAATATATTGAAACGAAATGAGCATTTTATCCCCATTCACAACACATTGCTCGCATTTGATATTTATAACAGGTCTGGGTCTGGGTTGGAAAAACGTCTATTGAATAGGAGGATCTGTTCCCACAAACTAGATTGCATATAATTATTGGACAAAAAAGACTAATGCATAATACAAGGTAGCCAAAACAACAATTTGATGAGACTCTGGCCAAGTGCCTTGGGACGTAGCTGTAGCTTTTCAGAAAACGACCAGTTAATGTAAATACAAGGTAGTAACGGAGTATATTACAAAGACTCAATGAAAGGATACAGTTTAAACGCTAACCCCTCAAGCTCGAGTGCGGATCCTTCGTGAAAGACATGCGTAGTACTCATGAATATTAACAGAGCCTTTCAAAACTTTTACCATACGGGCTTCTTACAATTTTTACCATCGAGCTTTCTACCGTGTTTTAATTGTCTACAGAGGAAATGTAAGAGACTGAAGTTTAGATTAAGATGAGGTAGTCTTGCAGGTTGAGATAAGGCCCAAAGAGAGCTTTTCAGCAATAAGTGGAACCCTTTTTCAAAGATAACTCCAGCAATAAAGGACTAAGCTTCATAAACTGTTTGCTGTTGCATTCCATGATCCTTGGCGTTAGTTTATTTTGCAAATGGGAAAGCACTTACCGCTGTAAAGCCATTTTGGGCCTTGCCTTGCTTGAAAATACTATCTTCAACTTTTGCGTTGCCAACCAAGTATATACAGTTTGCAAAGCAAACAGAAAGCTTCAATTCTCTAATATAGACTACCCATAATATTGGACAGATGCAATGACTGGATCTTGATACTTTCAAGCACATGGTGCTTTTTGGTAACATACATATTTTAAGTAAAATTTATGAAATACATCTCAAAAATTCACTTACAGACCTTTCCTTCCATTGAACAGTCGTAAAATGAAGCTCTGATAATGAATAGATTTATAAACCTAACCACTTATCCCAGTAAGGTGCAATAGACCAAATGATGCCACAACTTAAGGCAGTTAAGGACATATTTCATGTTTTGGTCTTTTGATTGAATTTAAAAAAGGTATGTATTTCACTATCAGATGTCATCATCAATTCATGTGTCTAATCTTGTGCATGAGCTACAATCATAGTGAAACCCTGCATTACCTAATCTAAGATATATTGGACCACTTTCTCAGATCCCACATCTAGTGGGTTGGTTGCCTCATCAAACAAATGAACAAAAGGATCTTTCAAAATTGCTTTATCAATTGCCATATTCTGCCTGTGTCCTCCAGACAGCTGTGCCCCACATTGAAAAAGTACAACTCTGGTAATCTACTGAATCATAACTGTCTGCTGTTGCACCTCGATTCCTCAAAGTTGATTTATCCTGTAAATGTGACAGAACTTGTTGCAACAAAGCCATTTTGGACCTTGTCCGTTTTGGAATTTCAGCAAAATTGTTTGTAGTTACCAACCAATGAAATTTATCACTGGGCAAAGGTCCAGGTTTAATTTTCTAATCGGGATTGCTGACAATACTGCACAAATCCAATAATGGATGGTTCTTAATACTTACAAGCAGGTGACTTTTTTCTTGAGCATCTTTGTATTGGTCACTTTTGTGAAATGCATTTTGAAGGATTCGGCTATAGTTGTAACATCACAATGAACATTTCAAGCCTATGAATTTGATACAAAGACCACAAATTTTATTCCAATTTAAAATGGCATGTTCCATTAAAGAATATGGTAAATTGATGCTTTGATGATGCAACTGCTTGAGGCAGCTAACGATTCAGATGTCATGCATTGTTCCCAACTGAACCTGAACAAGTTGGGCGTATTCACTATCAGGTCTCATCATAAGTTCATTGTGGGTGCCTTGCTCCTGCACCTTCCCATTGTTCAGAACAGCAATCTTGTCAGCATTCTTAATAGTGGACAGTCTATGAGCAACAACAATACTAGTGCGACCTTGCATTAGATGATCTAAGGCCTCTTGGACTAGTTTCTCAGATTCCACATCTAGAGCACTAGTTGCCTCATCTAACAAAAGGATAGATGGATCTTTCAGAATTGCTCTAGCAATTGCAATTCTCTGTCGTTGCCCTCCAGAAAGTTGTCCCCCTCTTTCTCCCACATTGGTATGATAAGTCTCTGGCAAGCTACTGATGAAGTTATGAGCATTTGCTGCTTTTGCAGCTTCCACTATTTCAGCCTCTGTGGCACTTTCTTTCCCATAGCGAATATTTTCGTAGATTGATGTTGCAAAGAGAGCTGGTTCCTGTTGTACTAGTGCAATATGTTGTCTCAAGCACCTGATATTGATCCTCCTGATATCATTTCCATCTACCATAACTGTTCCTGAGTTTGGATCATAAAACCTTGTCACAAGAGCTATAACTGAACTCTTTCCTGAGCCACTTGGACCTACCAAAGCAAGGCCTGTTCCTGCCCTAATCTCCAAATCAAGATCATCAAGCACTGTAACAGATGGGCGAGAAGGATAGCTAAAAGTTACATGTTGGATTTTGATGTCTCCCTTTACAGCTGTTATATTCTCTGCATTGGGATCCTCAGGATCAATCTTTGTTTTTCTATCAAGAATTTTAAATAACGGTCCTAACACTTGAGAGCCCTTGACAATATCAGGGGCAAGAGCAAGTGTTTCTGCTATACCAAATGCTGTAATTATTAGGACCATAAAGGACTTCATTACTCGACCAAAATCCGTCTTGCCATCTTTGACCAGCGAAGATGCATACCATAGAGCAAGCCCATATGAGCCAAACATGCATAGTTGTGATATGCCATAGCCGAATCCAGCAACTTGGCCTCTGAGAAAATTTTTCCTTTTGGGTTCAGCCAGCTCTCTAGAAAATAGAGAAGCCACTTTTTCTTCTGCACAAAAAGCAAAAACAGTCCGAATGTTGCTCACAGCCTCACCAGCTACCATACTTGCCCTTGAATAGGCATTATTTAAATCACCACCAAAGCCCTTCAGGAAAAGATGCTGTGAAATTAAATCAAAAGGGTTAGTTTAAATTCATTTAAGCCAAGATTTAATTGGATTCATATATCAACGTCTTATAATTAGTTGTATCAAAATACCTCTCCTATGGATGCACCGATCAGTAGAGGAAATGTTGCTAAAATGACCAAGGTTATGCGCCACTCAAGCATGAATGCAATAACAAATGCAGTTACCGTCAGGGCCATGTTTTGCACAATAGTTGACATCCGATCTGCAATAGCAGCCCTTACTAGTGTTGCATCTGATGCTAGTCGTGATGTCAAAATAACACTGTTATTTTCACCGGAGTCAAACCAACCAACTTCATTTCGTAAGATTGCTGCAGTGAAGAAAAATATAAAAATATATCATATCCCTTTGAACCATACCAGAAGTAATAAATCAGCACTCTTAGATTTGAGGTCTGCTATGAACATGAGATGAGTAATAACCAAAGAAACATTAAAGAATTCATGTTAGTAGCATACCTGAGAACATCATCTCCCTTATTCGTGTCATAAGATGCTCCCCCATTAAGGTATAAAAGTAATGTTGTAGTAAATATATTAGTACCGTAGCAACAGCAGCAGCACTAAATATCAAAGCAATTTTTTGGACTTCCATCTTTATATGATGTTTGTCAGGAGAGTAAAATGTTATCAAAGCATGACTGATTGCTAAAGCAAAAAGTGGTGTTTCTATTCCTGCCATTATAGCTCCCATGGTCCCAAGAATGGCAAACCGCCATTCTGGCTTGTTCAATTTAAGTAAACGCCACAATGAAGATTTTAAAGGAGAGGAACAAACTTCAGTTTTGGGAACTTTGAGAATGAAATCCTGCTCTGTGGAGTCAGATACAATACTGCTTACTCCGAAAGAACTCATAGAATGTCTGCCAGCAATAAACAAATATGAGAATCACATTCTTCAAAGATAATACCAAAGAAGGTTTGCAACATATGATAGATCATCTACCTTGATTTTCTTGGGAAATCAGGAATTTCATGACAAGTTTGAACCACAGCAGTTTCCTGCAACCTCACCAGGTCCTGATAGGCTCCTTTTCCTTTGGACATCAATTCAACATGTGTTCCAGTTTCAACGACCCTGCCATGTTCGAGAACCACAATTGTATCTGCATAGCGAATGGTAGACAACCTGTGTGCCACTACCACAGTAGTTCTTCCTACCATGACATTGTCAAGAGCTTGTTGAACAACCCGTTCAGAGTCAGAGTCTAGTGCACTTGTTGCTTCATCCAAAAGCAGAATTTTTGGGCATTTTAAAATCGCTCTAGCAATAGCAATCCTCTGTTTTTGTCCTCCAGATAATTGAGTACCTCTTTCACCAACCTAATTTTGACATTCAGAGGAATTTAATTAGTAAACTCATGATTTTTCCAAAGACTGAACTTTTGTCAATACCTTCAAATGCCATGGATGGTACCTGTGTGTTATAACCATCTGGCAAGCTTTCTATGAATGTTTCAGCATTTGCAGCTTTTGCAGCTGCCTTGACCTCTTCAATTGTTGCAGTATCTTTTCCATAAAGGATGTTTTCAAGTATACTTGTTGCAAATAAAGCAGGTTCCTGACTAACCAGTCCAATCTGGCATCTTAGCCACTTCAGTTTTAGGCTTTTCAGATTATGTCCATCCAACAGAATTTCTCCTGTATGAATACAAGCTATGCTTCTTAGATTCTGAAAGAAAATGTTAAGTGGTTTCCTGTATATTGATAAATCAATGCAAAAGTGAGCAGTATAAACTTTTTTTCGCCCTAACAAGATTCAGAATGAACAAACTTCTTTGAATGGTCCAAAGCACAATGTTGGAAGTTCAAAATTTTCCAAACCAAATATACCAGAAATAAGAGAGATTTTGAAAATTTGCCTGCAGTTGGATCATAGAAGCGTTCAATGAGGGAAATGACAGTGCTTTTCCCAGATCCACTATGACCTACAATTGCAACGGTTCGTCCAGAAGGAATTGAAAGGGAAAAATCTTCAAGGATAGCCTCTGTTCGCGATGGATAAGCAAAATTAACACTTCGGAATTCAACATGCCCCTCTAACTCTTGCAAGATCTCACCCTCTAGAAGCTTGTTTGATGATTTAGACTTATTGTTTATGACACTTAGAAGGTTATATGCAGAGGCTTTTGCCTTACTGAAAGCACTCAAATTCGGAGCAGCTTGACCAAGTGAGCTGAACATCAATACATAATACATAAACAGGTTTGAGTTAGAGATCAAAATGATATCGAGTTCTATCAAACAGGAGATGATGTACATAAAAAAGTAATTTCCCATGTAACTTACATGCCACTGATAATCACATTAAGTATGGTAGTAAATGCTTCACCCCCATTAGTTTTCCCATGTCTGACAAGAATGCCAGCATACCATAGTAACAATGCCCATGCACCAAATATTAGACCATAGGTGAAGCCTACACCTAATCCTTTTGCAAGGCCACTTTTTCTTCCCAATTCTAAACTAGAATGAAGAGCTTTCGAATAGGATGTGACAGCCTTATGTTCTCCTACAAATGAATAAACTGTGCGCACTTGGGATATTGCCTGCTCGAATAAATATAAGCCATTAGATGTGGTAATGCAATTTCATTTCCGATATTAGCCAATGAAACAATTACAATTCAAAACTGATATGCAGATGTTAGACCTTATGATTAACAATGGGCTTTTAGGATGCAACTAAATAAGTTTTTTTAACAACTGTCCATAATCAACTTTGAATAATCCTAATGATCTTACGACTTAATTGTATTTTGTTCTTTTCCTAATTATGAAATCTTAAGTTCAACTTATGTTCTTGTAGGATGAACTTGTTTCGTAAATTATACATCCAAACAACCTTCCTAGCTAGTGAAGCCCTTCAATATTTAGAAAAATCTACATGGAAAAGCTTGTGTGCACTGATGTTTTGCAGAATCACAAAAATAAAACATGTTAAACTTATCATCACCTCTTCAGCAACTTTTCCAGCTTCAGCATATGCCAACTGTCCCTTTTTGGACAGACCTGTCATAACAGCAGCATATGCTCCCCCGGCTAGAGCCATCAGCGGAACAACAGCAACAGTTAGTAAAGTAAGCTGCCATACTGATGTGAAACCCACTGCAAATCCTGCAATAAATCGAGCCATATAATGCAAATAATGCCCCACCTGCATGTCCAAAAAAAAGTTAAGGAATTTGTAAAAATAGCAAGAATGTACCGGTGTCACATCCTATTGTAGTGTGAATATCAATGTGCACAGAAAATATTCACATCAAGCAATATAGCATTAATTAGAAATGAAATAGAGCACAGTTATGAAAGGACATTGGTGCAGTCAATTCAGGAGATAGCGTTCATAATACCTTATCACCTATTGCATCTTGCACAACAGCAACATCATTTGAAATAGAGTTGATGATCTCTGCAGTGTTACCACTTGTATCAAAAAAACTAACATCTTGACTCAGGAGAGATTTCAAATACTCCATTCTCATGCGAGCAGATTGCCTTTCCCCAGTTTGCATCCAGCATGAAACCTCTGCAGAAAGCACATTCAATGATATTTCTCTTGAAATATAGAGTATGAACCCCCCAACATATTTCTAATGTGTAGATTAAGATACTAAGAATTAGATTAGGCAGACTAGTAGAAAATAATTCTGATTTTTATGTTGAAACATACCAAGCCATCCAGATACCATGATGACAAGGCCCAAGTATAAGAAATGAAGAGCATGCTGCAGAAGCAAAAAAGTGATTAAAATTGATCTATATGTACAAATTGCCAAGTAATAAGCAGTTGAGGTTGTAATTTCTCGCTGAATCAGACTTTTCATAGTCAAATATTCTTATTAACTTGGATCTGATGTTTCACAGATAAAGCTTTCAAAAACACCATGAAATATTAAAGTCTCAAAGAAATTCAAAGTTCAAAGCACACTAACCTTTTCCTACCTGTATCCAAATCATTAATGCAGTTAATAATTATCTCAGTAGAAGAACAAAAACATAGCTCAAACTCTCCTAGTCTAATAATTTCCTCTACTAAGTATATGGTACACGTTTGGTCAAGCAGATTGAATTCTTCGTTATGTCTAAATGTTGATACCAACACAACGAGGTGGTAGTTCATTATCAACAAGTTCATGCTCTTGCTGAGTTTTCCTAACTGTTTAGTGGCAGAAGTTTAACAACGCAGACAAAATATTAGACCATATTTCCTTTTAAAGGGGGACTTCTAGCCTGGGGTTTCATCAAATCGCTAATACAACTATGGGTTCACATCTTCCAAGAAGTTATAGCAGTTCTGGAGACGCTCATTATCAGAAGGCAACGCAAATCTTTGTCAAGTAGGTTCCATGCTTAAGCCCGGATGATGATGATTCAAATGAAAATTCTCACAAACCAGAAAACCCACCAAAAATGGGAAAAAAGAAAAAGAAAAACAGAACAGAACCCAGATAGTGAACCACAAGATACAAAAGACCCATGGACAGGATCAAGAAAATGGCAACAAACTCAATCAAATCTCAAACCCAAACTCCATATATAACACAGTCCATAGTCCAGACCTCTGAAACACGGGAAGCCATTCTGTCAGAGTCTGCAGCAAGTGAGCCAAAAGCATCAATGAGCTTTGCAAAGAAGATAAAGAACACAGGGACTGCTGCTCCGTGGACACAGGCACCCACAGAGCCCCAAAACATCAAAAAGCAGTCCCATGGATCTGCAAAAGAGAACAGTTTGAAGAATCCAACAGTGCCAATCTTTTCATCAGGCTCCTTCTTCTGGGACTTGTCATTTCCATTTTCTGCAACATCAGGGGCAGCCTCAGTCTCCATTCTGCTGCTGCTGCTGCTGCTGTCCTCCAGATACTCGGCCATTGTCCTCACTGTGGGCAGCTCTGCATCCATCTGAACTTCCATTCAGTCACAGCTAATGAATCAGACACAGGCTGTAGTAGGGAAATAGGAACCATGCCAGGGACAGGGTGTAGTAGTAGGGAAATCGTAAATAAGTGGACAACAAATAGATAGTGGAACAAAAACACATGCGGGAAGGAGAAACATCAATATTGCATTGGCACATGTCACTAGGTGACTGGCACACTATTTAATGATGTTCTTGCCGTGCTGTTGTCGTTACTGATTCCTCAGAATATACGGTTTTAAGTTTTTCTTTTATGGTTTTTCGGCTCCCTTATCTTTTTTTTTGCAACTCTAGCCAAGGTAATTCTATACTGCGGGCCCTCATGCAATTTTTGGATATGCTTTGTAACCGATTTGGCCCACTGTTCACAGGCTTTTTGTTGTCGTTGTCGAAAGCTGCAGGTCTGGAATTGATACCCCTTCTTCTTCTCCTGCCTCATGCTGGCAACGTGGGCTGCTCTGTCAAAATCCCCATTATTTAAGCTGCGTGGAAACTTCATTAAGCAGAACGAGAGAGACAGATACCTTAGTGGGAAACTTCTTTTGGCTCGTGCCAATGCTGTATAATAATAGTATATGTATTCGATTCCTGTTACTTTTCTTTAGAATCCGATTATGAGGTTGGTTTCTCTGTGACATGACCCTAAGGATAGAAGAATTATTTTGCAGTCAAACCATTATCACGGCATGGGTTCAAGATTTGAGAATCCAAAGATATTCAAATTTTCTCTGCAATCCTTGCATCATTGCATTGTCGGAACAGAGGTGCATCTACTGTAATGGATTCTGTGAAGAAAATCTTTGAACTTGGCACTTGACAGTCCCATCTTCAAAATGAAAGCAGCCTCAAGAAGTTCTCAATATTGCAAGCGCCCACTGGTCATGTGAAATTATTCTCTTGGAATAATGGTCAACATTGTTATTACTTCAGTATTATTGAAGTGTTGGCTTCGAAGATATCATTCTGGGCTCAGATTTAACAATGCTCTTTAATAATTAGAATTCAAGAATCTATTCATAGTGTCGCCTTAGAAGGGATCATTCTGGATTTAGATATAAGAATGCTGATTAATAATTAGAATTCAAGAATCTATTAAAGAATGAGCTAGGAATGCTAGTTGGTTGCGCTAAATAAGAACTCCAAGCACATGTTAGTGAGGTGTGCACGCCTATGCTAGTTTTACTTGATGAATCATTGGGTTGATATAGGACATACCTTTTTAGTGTTTTTCTATTTTCCTCGGATTCCACGTTAAGACGTGTAATGCTTTTGAAATTCATGAGTATGTAAATTCAATATCTCAACGGATTCACTCCATCAAACAAGTTCAAGTTTTTTAGAGTTCAAATATTTCTTTAAAAAGTTCTTTTTTCCCAACTTTCAACTCATCCTTCAAAGTAGAAGTGGATAAATTTAATATACACAAAAAGAAATTCCTAGAGCTACACATAGATATGGAAATGGACTCATACCTCTCATGATTGAAAAACAATGTGAGTGAGTCAAAATTTTTAATGTATGTTAAAAACTATAAATAATTAATAATGAAATACTTAGAAATTTGAATGTGCAAAGATAAAGCATAATTATTTTTGTGGTGCCAAGACAAATAGTTTAAGAAAAAAATCTTGAACTTCGAGACCAAATATATAGACTTTTGAATTTTATTTTAATGATGTTATGAATATTTTAATAGCCCACCGTACTTAAAATAACCATTAAATTCACAACTTAATAAAATTTCTTTAATTTCTTTGGACACATGAAATGTATACTTAAACCTTAACAAATTATTCAAACTATAGCTTGATTCCTAATTACATTAGACTTGCATTGGAAAAAATATATAAATCCACAAAACACCATCATATTGTCAAAATGATATAAAAAGACTCTTAATGTTTTTATTTTTTTACTTGTTATTTTATTTATGTAATTTGAATTGTGGACTCTTACACTTGGCCAAAATAGAAATGGGATTTCCTTCTTGTCAAAACAAAAAGGACCCTTAAACCATTGCAAAATGATTAACTAGCTTATGTATAACATTTACATAAAGGAATCATTAAATAACATTTTAAATAATATATCATAATCCAAAATAATATTCTTGTTGCTACATCTTCTCAAGCTCCAACATAATAATTACTCTTGCTCGCAACTTTGCCAGCACCTACCTTGTCTACATAGAACACATGCAAGAAAGATTTAGTGTTTCTTCAAGTAGGGAAAACCATAGCTCATGAATTTTTCAAAATAAGATCAAACATAGGATAGGGCCAAAGTTGCAACTACAAAGATTAGTACATCACAGTTTATTATAAAATTATGATTAATCCAAATCAACATTGATTAAATAGCAATCATTAACTTAAAACATGATACAACTACCAACTAGACAACTATTCATAAGTAGCTCCACTAAATACTGTAGTTACTATAAGACCGGTACTAGTTCTTGGTTGGCTGGCTAAGCAAAGGTACGAGAACGTTTTAAATCCACTACCTTGGTGATCTATGAATTTTTTATTACCTCATGTGGCAATCTATGAGCCACTCCCTAACTAGTGCTAATCCTATAGCAACCATAATATCTTAGCATCTTAAATCATCTATCATCAATTGTTGTGTTCTTAATAAAATCGAGTGATTAACATATGCCTCACCATTCACAACCATCATCACTTAAAGTCATCTTTATTCATTTTAATTGAGTCACTGACAAATACCTTACCACTAACACTCAGATAGGATCTACATATAATATAGAGCCACTAGTAAATACATCACAACTACCTCAATGTTGACATCCTAACCAACTGACAACTTATCATTTGATACGTTATCTATTGACACTCTCATGGCCAATACTTTATACACCAATCAAGATTGTGCTTCTTCTTCATAAGTATGTTTACCATTGCTTGTTCTACATTTTTCATGATTGTGCTCACCATTCTTGACATCAACGCTTAGAACTACCCCATAATAATGACAAATAAGTATGGGCTAAGTGTAGACCCTTGATGTATATCAACTATGATTGCAAAATTAGATGTTCTACAAGTTGTTCTAATTTTTATGGTAGCTCCTTCATACATGTTTTGAATTACTTTAATATATTTATCGAGGATGTTTTTCCCTTGTAGTTATATAGTCCACTTGGTTTATCTTTCGATAGATGCTTACACTAGATAGAGTAAAGTATCAGTTAATAAGATAATGAGATAACTACAAGGTCATTTCTTGACTAAAACCCCTAACTTCATTGGTTACTCAACTTGGGTAATTAATAGGCCTTAGGTAGAGCTACTTCTCTTGCAATTGTATGTCCTAGCCCTAGCTATTAATGGCACTAAGAGCAATCCTAACAAGTCGGTAGGACTAATTATATTATTATGTTATAGATCTAATAAAGGCAAGTAGCTACCTTTGGATTAGATTTTATAGAAAAAATAATGATATAATTATAATTTAAGTGGCATTCCTAATGGCCCAAGGCAATAAGGCATACTAATTTTCAAAAAATAGCAAGATAATTCTAGGTTGTTTAAGGAAGCTTGTTTTTTATGGTTCCTCTCTTTTCAAGAATTCATATATCACTTACAAGTTTATAGATGTCTATCTCCTCGAGCACAGGTTAAAATGAAGTGCAATGTGGATATACGTAAAAACTGGAGCATCTAATAATTTATCTATAAAACATATGGGTTACAGTAAAAATGTTCTTCCAAGTAAACACTCATATAAACTAAGAGGAAAGAGACTATGGGGCTGAAATAAGATGGATAGATGTTGAATGATAGGGCTAGGAGAGAGATTGTTCTACATGCTGATAAAGGAATACAAGGTTCCCTTCATCGTCCTGCCCACGCTCATGCTTTTTCATGTTCTGATGGTCATTATTCAGGCCAATTTCTCTGGTTGCATTGGTCATTATTCAAGCCAATTTCTCTAGTTGCATTGCATTGATATTAGGATGGACAA
Source organism: Gnetum montanum (assembly GCA_015680685.1). Classification (NCBI taxonomy): domain Eukaryota; kingdom Viridiplantae; phylum Streptophyta; class Gnetopsida; order Gnetales; family Gnetaceae; genus Gnetum; species Gnetum montanum. Next base: position 151,095 of record MNCI01012771.1, read on the forward strand.
CAGGAAAATCTATGAAATTGCACCATACTTTGCACCCTATGCATCAAAAGAATCCAATTCGTGGAAGCCAAGAATCGAGGATTCATGATTTTGAACGTGTTTGGGTACGTGTGCCTCAAGGAAAAGTGGGGACAGGTTCGTAGCCAAGGATGTGATAGAGTAAATTTAAATATATTAGTTTTTTCCAAAAATTAAATCTCATATATCATAAGAAAACATTGTAGAATATAGAACAAGTACAATGTAAATCCAACATATTGTTAATGCTTAAAAATTGCAAAGAAGATTGCTTGCAATATCACCATTAAACGGAAGCAAGAAAATTTGCAAAGGTATGGAGGGCATCAAATCCATTTCCTTACTCAAGAACCATAATCCGACCAAACAGATAATTTCTGCAACAACCAAAATGACAGCAATAAAATGAAACACTTTTGTGACTCATTCTAATCTTTCCAAGAATTAAATTAAGCCTCAAAAGCCTCAACCAAATTTATAACAAATCAAGTCTGCTAATACTTTTGTTCAACAACGACTTGGGAGTAGCTGTAGAGCCATGTTGAAGACAACCACATTATAAGAAGAGACAACTTAACTAAACTAGGCTGATCAAAACCTTCAGGACGCTGGGGAATCAACACTAGTCATGATGAAGGGGAAAGTAAAACAAAGCGCCATGAGCCTGCATATGGCCATTGGCTATGTGCTGGTGTGCTTCGTTGGCTCATAAACAATAGATTTTGAAAAAAAGGTTGAACAAGCATCCATCCGTCATCATGTTCATGATTCATGTTCATGATTCATGACCCATGACGATGACGATGACCTTGTTTTGTTTTTTCTTTTTTCAGCAGAGATGGGAAATAGAGCAAAAACCAGCAATGACCAATAAACACGCGCGAATGTGGGAGTCATGGCGGAACCTTTGACGCTCCCAAAGGCCGGCCAATCCATGGAAATGCAATGTTTACCCCGCACAGCCCGTCCCAACCTTGATTTCCGTATGACCCAAACTTGGTCCTTCGGCCTTCGGTTACCAACGTAGCCCTTTCGTGATTTCCGTGTGTTTGTTTATTCATTCGTACTCCCTTTTTTCTGTGGTCTGTGTTATGCCGATGCCATGAGAAGGTACGATTCTGGTAAGATTCAGAGCAGGAGAAGGTACGTAAGATTTTAATGCACAATGCAGACATTGAGGAAAAGGCAAGAATAATACCAGGCCAGGCGAGGCAAGGCAAGGCGACCATTTCAATGTATATGTACAGATCCAGACAAAATTTCATTGGAAATTACATGCTCCCGAATCCAGACAAAATTTCAATGGAAATTATGCTCATCCAGACAAAATTTCATTGGAAATTATGAATTATGTAGCCATTGTGGATTTAATGCGCTTCTGTATAGGCTCCCGAATCCATGTCAAAATTTATTCACGAATCTACCGCGCATAGCTTGCACCTCGTTTCAAATGAAGAGCAGTTAAGGTAAAGCCTTGCTTTCTACTTCTTTCAGGTTGATAAGATGATTTGGATTAGGGAAGAAAGATTCAAGCCCATTTTCAGCTTTACAATCTGCCTTATGCCTCGATTTTAACTCAGGAAGTTTAGTATTCAATTGACGTTTAGCACAAGGTACTTTATAGTCATGCTTCTTTGTGGGTTCAACAAGTGCCTAATTGTTCCTTAGCTGCATCAACTTTTGAATTTTGATGCTCTAAAAGCTATCGTGCTCTTGACTTGCCATCATCTCTTTTCGAATCACTGTGACACCGATTCTGATGACTCTGATCTTTTGATGCACCGTCGGTTGTTTTGTCAACTCTGGTTCGAACAGTACGCAAAGTTAGTTAATAATGGATGGAAAATAATGTTAAAAGACAAATTCTGTTTTTTTATTAGAATGTAAAAAAAACAAAACAAAATAAAGGCAATTAAATTTCACATTTTTATTTAACCGATAATTATCCTTAAATAAGCAAATACATCAATGAAAACTTCAACTTCTATAAATAGTTGATCCTTCAACTTCTGTAACAATGGTAAACCCTTCAACTTCTTTAACAACCGTGACCTTTCATTTTTTGTAACCACTGGCCCTTCAACTTTTGTAATGGCAAACCCTCGACCAACCATTCAACTTCTAAAGAACGAAAATAGCAACCAAATCCTTAAGTACAGTTCCTAAAGACTGGGATAAACAAAAAAACATGTTTAACAATTAAACACATTTAACACGATGGCATCATTCAACTCCTAGAGAATGAAAATAGCAACCAAGTTTGCAAGGACAACTCGTAAAGACTAGAATAAACAAAAAAACATGTTTAACAATTAAATGCATTTAACAAGATGGCGTTGCCTATTCATGGCATTAAACAAGGAAAAAAGCGTAGTGCCGTAAAAAGCGTAGTGCCGTGAATGCTATTCTAGGAAGCAAGTGATGTAATGAGAAGGGAAAGGTAAGATGAGACTACAAAGAAAAATACCAAGAAAAGTTAGCAAAAGATGATGAATTAAAATATTGCAGGCCTTACTTTTAAAATAAAAAATATTAAGCAAAAGATGAATTAAAATATCGGAGGCCTTACTTCTAAAATAAAAAATGCTATTCATAATTGTTTCGTAAAACAATGCACATTAGGAAGATTTACTTGACTTGTAGTTAGAAATAATTTGAGAAATACTTCTCAAATAGTTAAGCTCTATAATTTTTTGCTTGGCAGAGATAAAAAATTTATACGTATTGGTTTTATAAAAGTAAATTTTATATGTTACGGTATTAAATAAGTTCAATAATAATGTTTGGTGATACACATTTCTTACAATAGTGTAAATAATCATTGATATTTATGTTTATTTAATCTCCATGAATTAGGGATTAATAATTTTGTACTCACTATTTTCTAGAAATAGATTTTTAAAGTCTTTAAGAGATCAAAGTCTATATGAACAAATAAAATAAAATTTTGCAAGGTTTCAATATATTTTTAAAATGAGGTTTTTAAAACCTTATCCCTAAAGTTGCAATTATTAGAAAGGTAATAAACCTATTCTTTTAAGAGCTCTCAAAGAGTTTAAAAATGCTTCTAACTTCGTAATAACATTGAAGGCAGAAGTAAGATTTTTCTTGCATTTAAAATAATCATTTTCTTTTGTGCTGTCCAAAGTCTTAGAGGTGGATTCTTCTTCAGTGATGTTGTGTTGTAAATAATTTCCTCAAATAATCAAAGAGAGATTGTGTTAGGCCCCTTCATACATGACCCATTTTTAACAATATTTGCTAACATTCTCAAGTTACAATTTTTTGAGCTAATTTTTTGGTAAAATATTCTCAAGTTACAATTTTTCTTATCTTTTGTTTGCCCAAGTCATATCCAGAGATGGCTAAATTTTGATTTAATTTTTTTGACTTACCCCATTATTGAAAACAGCTACATATGATTGTTACGGAGAAACATGGGCTATGTCCCCACAAATTCTTATCCAACGTCAACAAGATGATAAACCATTGTTACCAAAAATCTATTCATTGTGTGGGGCCTCATTGGAGAAGGCGAAAAAGGCTACCTTAGAACTCGGAAAATCGTGCTCAAAACCAGGGGAGTGATGAAAATTAAGGAAAAGGAGTTTCAAAATTAAAGGACATTGAAAACTAAAAAAACTGATGCAACTTTTGCGGTGAACTTTAAACCCATGGTAGGCACACTCCTCCTAGCGAGGCTTTTACACTGAGTTTGCTGGACTTGGGAGAACAGCCTTGCAGCTGTGCATTGTTCATTAATGAAACAGAAGTTTATATACAATGTAAGTGTATTTCCTTTGGGTAGCATGGAGATAGCTTAAAAAAGATTTCTATTTCAGTTTCATATTTTCAATTTAAGATTTATAGTAATAAAAGGTCCTAAGCTGGTTAGGCCAGTGATATCTTTGTATTCTGATCCCGAAATCTCCGCAGTTAAGGAGGTAAATTGTTGTGGGAGTTGAATTTCGCTCTACTTAATGAGTATTTGAACGTGTTGATGAGTTTCTGGGGTTACCAGGTAACTCAAATTTAGACGGACAAGCAATTCTGGGTTTCTGGATGGATTTGATCATATGACGCATACAAAGTTTGCATTTGCAGTAACATGCATGCAACCATGAAACGTTGCTACCAGGAAACTTTCCTCTATTGGTGTCTTCAAATTAGCATAAGCTTAACAAGCATTTCACCATTTAATTAACCAGCTGAAAACAGGCATATAAATCATGCCGAAACCATTTAATTCATAAAATGTGTGTTCACACAACTATTTGCCATATTTACTTGTCAGATTAGAGCAAAATGATGTGAGGGTACAACCGCATAACAAATCTAAAGAATGACGGTTATTTTTCTGCTTTAGGTGTGTTTCTTGTCTTCGATTTCTGCAAAGTCTATCTCTTCAAATTTCCTTCCCCTGGTGAGCTGTTGTATTGTGTGTTTCAATCTTGCAATTTCCCTTGTGTCTGCATTTCTTGAAACAGTATTGGTAACGTGCTTCACACGGCAGGCATAGCTGAAATTGACAAAATAGTAGATATGAAACCATAATGATTATCCCTGGCAACAATAGTTATAATCCAAACTGTTTTGAACGTCAACAACTGACCTCAGCGCGCTATGAGTCTCATCCAAATTTGATCTGGCAGGAGATATATTGACAAACATAAGTGTCTTGGCATTGCCGCCAAGTGAATCAGACATAAGGCGTGTAAGCATATTTTCACGGTATGGCACCACCTTATCAGTTCTCTGCAAAGCTTCAATTACATTTCCTAAAGATGTCAGAGCCTTGTTAATGCTCTGTGCTTCTTTTAAATGCTGCCCAGAAACACCTGATTTCTTTACCCTTTCAGACCCAGCAAGATCCACGAAGGATAGCTGAAAAGTTTGAACATGATGAATCAAGTGAAAATTTCAGGTTGGTGTCAGGCTCTAGATATACTGGAAATATAGTTGAATTAAAGGCTGTGCAAATTTTGTTGCCTCCAAATTTATGTTTTGGGTACCTTTCCTTTAGACCTGATATTGGTTTTTATGTCGGTGCTCTCTATTATAATAGACAGGATTAGATGAGATCTTGAGCTTTCTTCGTTCATGTTAGTGCTAGAAGTATGGCGCCTCCTTAATCCTGCTTGTATAATATGTTCCAGCTCTTGTCGAGAACGAACAGAACACAATTCAGCATTCTGCACGTACATGGTTCCCTGCAGCAGTACAACAGACAGCAATTCTTGACATGATTTTCAAGGTAACCTGTACATCTTCAAACATGGAACTTTGCTAAGTAATCTCATGTACGGATGAAAGTAAATAAAGTGTATTATGTGACAAAAGCTAGTACAATGGAATCAAAGATTGATACTTCAGTTAATATTTTGAACTGTTAATTGTAGTTTTACCTGGATAAAAATGGAAAACATAAATGGTAAATTCGACTATACATTGAACTTGATCCTGTACCTTTGAATCCTGTTTAACTTCAAGCCTTTTGGGTGCTGTGCTTGGTGGTGCCAGTAGATCCACAAGTGAGTCCAGGTAAAGCTCCAACATATACACCTGGGTCACCCAATAGTATATGTGTATTTAACTGTAATGCTCAACAAGATGCTGAAAAGTGAAGAAACGTAACTTTCTTGAAACCTTAAGATGGAAGAAATATCTTTCCCTTTCTCTGTCTACTATAGAGAATAGCTCCGAAATAGCTCTTGGTGTAAGCCCAGGATTCTCAACTGAGCCAAGGATTGTGTATGTCTTGCCAGATCCAGTTTGGCCGTAAGCAAATATGCATACATTGTAGCCATCCACTGCTGATTGTATCAAATGCTGCAATAGTTACCACCAAAAGTCAACATGACTTAGCACAATCTGATGGATGCATGTTTTTGTAAGGAATTGATTATCACATAAAATTTTTAGGAAATCATTAATGAATTATCAATGAAGGTTTGTATGAAATCATGAGTCATAAATATACAAGATAACCTGAACATCTGCGAAGACGTCTTCCTGAGAAGCTGTGTCATCAAAAACTCTGTCAAAGTTCAGCTCTGTTTCATTCTGAATCCTTTGTTCATACCGCAAAGTCGAATCATTAATAGCTATAACACCAGGGTTTGGATCTTCACTTTTCTCTTTTTCACTCAAAGGTCTCCATCGGGCATAAACTCTGATCTTTCCTTTCATATCTGCACCATAGGGCATAAGCTCACAATTTTTCTCAAATACGATCTTTCTATAAATCACTTGAAACTGCATAAACTTATTTTTTAAACAATGAATTGAACTTATTCTTCATGCTTCTAATCTTAAATTAGCAATCTTTTATCACCATAAATTACCAATCAAGGTCTCTCACAACAGATATTAGGGGCCACAATAGGAGGCGTAATTACAGGAGGTGAGAACTACCTGGGTATGTACCACCTTCTAAGGATCATCTTGGCACATATCGTCCACACTGACTAGGCCTCGTTGATTCAACAAAAACATGAAATTGCATCAAGCTTAAAAGCATCAACGTAGAGTAGCACTTTCCTCTGCTAGAAAGCTTACTTCTCGAGAGGACCCAGCTTTCTTAGACTCTGTATCATGGTATTTTAATTCAGGCCAGTCCTTTTTCACATGCCCACTCTTCCCACAGTGCCAGCATTGTGTTTTTCCTCTCTTTTGATTCCCAACAAAGCCTTATGATGGGACAAACCATTTTTATTGGCTGAATGTATGTATGAGATCTTCAGACAAAACAGCACTCACAACCTCATCAAAATTAAGCTTTCTCAAATGATTGCTACTTATTGCCAGATTATCCCATGACTGAGGCGGTGAGTTGAGAAATGTTATTTCTTTATCTTCACTGGATATTTTAATCCCATGTGCAGCCATCAGAGAGAGAACAACGTTGAAGCTTTGCAGATAACTTTGTCTATGGAGAGTTGACACAGGTATGATCTTGTTGTTAAAGGTAGTATTTATCCGTTTTTGGGCTTTTGAAGAGACTATCTCTCGGGGGAAATTCAGGTGTCTCCACAGAATTTGAAAAAAAAAAAAGAAAAAAGAAAAAGTAAAAATGCTTGAATCACAGTTCGAACACGCAACTTGGCAAATCAACACAATTATTGGTTCAGCTATCAGCTCATTGGCAAAGTTTCAATGTTTTGAAGTCCGATGACAATTTTGTATCTACAATTCTATACTCGTGACCTGGCCATAATGGATGGTGGTCATTTACTCCTTTTATTTGGAAAAAAACGCATTAAACCCAGAAGAAGAAGAAACCCTGACATGATTAGAAAACTTTAAGGAATACCATATAAATGACCTAGTCACTGATGTGCTGCATGTAATTGAAATTCATCTAGAGTTAATCTGATATTGGTGTTGGTGTACCAAGATGTTAAAAAGGATGATAAACCTACAGAATTTATCAAAAAGGACACCCAAAAGAATGCTTTATGAACGTGTATCAATGTTGTATGTGAGCTGAAGCATTCTAGAGGTCTTACATTAAAGCAAGTAGAAATCTTACAATGCAGAGTTTAAAAATTTAAGAAAGAAAAAGAACTAAAGGTATTTCGGATATGATGTATTTAAAAATGAAGGATGATCTATACGAACAAAAGATACCATGCAGTTTTAGAAACAAAAGTATATTACTACCTTCCACCATGTTGAAATATTTTTTGCGAAGTAATTGTTCTTCTTTATAGAGTTTCTGAACAGCTGACAATTCCAGTTGAATCCGTGCTGCTCTCTGTTCCGCATCCTGAAAATTATAAAAACATCTTAAACTCATTCTCTTTATGCGTAACCATTCATTTCATACATTTTTAATTAACAATCATGTATTAATAATGAGGTGTTTGCCTAACAGAAAGACTCTTTCCCTGGAACCCCAAGATCAAGGGTTCAATCCCAGTAAAACTTGCTGAGTTATGGAAAAATGCATCCAGCTTCAGTTTCACTACTTCTTCGTAAGTTGGCTGCAATGAGGCATAGCGTGTGGGTAAGCTTAGTACTTTACGGTACGGCACTAAGATATTGAGAATTTATATAAAGGGAATGGCTAAAACTAAATTCCGTTGAAATATCTAAGGATCTGCACATGAATGTAATAGAAAGCTTCAGCCTGAGGTTCAGTTTCCATTTTGTTCGTATAAACTGGTGTCAAGTTCATTTTGACAACAATGTCACAATGATCTAGTAACCTAAAAAGAATATGTGTTTTCCAGAGTACCCAAGAAACCTGTCTACTAAAAGCACACTGCAATGAGAGTTTTAAGTACAACTCTTGCAATTCTTTACAAGAACTAATTACGGACAATTTTTCAAAGATATACTGTTTACCATTATTAACTGTTTAACCAAGTATTTCTGTAGAACATAAAATGCATATACTAAATTTACAGTGTTGAATAATCACCTGTAAATGTAAATTTACCAAAACTTATTTTCTCGGTTTAAATTTACTAAGACTTATGGTTTTGTCCATCTACAAGCAGACCATATGGATCTACGGAACAGGTTGGATGTAAATCTTACGAGGATAAAAAACTCATTTAGGCTCTTATTTCTTTGCACTTGTGAACTATACATGTATGTAGCGAACATTAATATGTTAATTATAAATGTGAAAACCAAGCATATGCATTTGATCTTATATTAATGGCATAAACGCAAAAAGCCTCCTGAAACTGCAGGTAAAAAGAATTTTTTTACCCTCTTTAAATCACGAAGTTCATCCAGATCCTTCGAAGCTTTCCTCATATTATATATATGAGATTCTTTTGATGCAATGGTAGCCTCTGCTTTAGACAATTTCTCTGAGTATTCTTGTAACCTCTTTTCCAGATCAGTCGCACGAGCGCTTGCTACATTTAGTTCTTCAGCTATTGACACATTCTTATAAAATAATGATAATAGATTATCAGACATGATAAAATGTCAAAAACAATTTATTATTTTCATTTTCTAAATGATGAGTTTCAAGTGGAAGAGAAGCAACAATGTGTTACAAAAGATGAGAAATTTTTTAAAAACCTATCCATTTTATCACCTTTTTGCTTTGACTTTTCTCAAGATGTGATAGTTTTTCCATCAATGATAATAAACTTTGCTTTAAACTTTGTTTTTCTGTCTCTAAGTTCTTACATGTAATTTCTGTATTTTCCAGCTCAGCTTCCTTTGTCTTCAATTCTTTCTGCAAAGTTTTTACCTACAATGAAAAATACTAAGATGGAAATCAGAAATCAGTTAGTGGTTAAAATTTTTTTACATGCATCAATGTGTGTAAGATGAAAACCTGCTGTTCAAGCTTCTGAGTTGCGTTTTCCTGGAATTGTTCACGGTCAAAGGAAGGACTCTCAGTGCTTTTTAACACCGTTTCCTGATTTTCAACAAGAGTATTGCCAGGGCAAAATATTTTGTTGCCAAATCAAATGGAAAAATAATATTTGATGGAAAAGTCAGCATGATCTTACAAAATTAAGTATTCGTATCAATCAATATTTGCAACAGAAAAGTAAACCATCCTAGCAAGCCATTAGCCTTATTACAATTTTCCTTTACCCCAGTGATTTCAAGTTGACTGGTCCTTATAATTGCAAGTCATGAAAGCCCATGAAGAAACAAACACCAAGGGGAATGGAACTTGTGTCATGAAAAGTTACAAATTTTTATACTAAGATCAATTATACAGTTTTAAAGATCAATCTTCTTCAAAACAAGCACAATCAAATGAAAAGTGATGAAACAAAGCTTGACTTTCCTAGATCATATGTTCAGATTCAAAGAGTTATGATCCTATACTTCTAAGTCATGAAAGCCTATCCAGAAACACATGCAGCAAGGGGAATGACAGCCCATAAAGTGACACACACTCCAAGGGGAATGTAACTTGTGTCATAAAAGGTTACAGTTTTAATACGAAGATTATTTATGCAGTTTTAAAGATAAATCTGCTTCAAAACTAGTGCAACCAACTCAAAGGAGTTAACTTATGAAGCAAAACTTCCTGAATTTTTTTTACCTAGATCATAGGTTCAGTTTCAAAGAGTTATGCTAGAACATAATCTCAATTATGCTATACGCCCTTATAATATACATCTTTGGGAATAACCCGTTACATATTATTGTCTTTACCAATTATTGTTTGAGAATTGAATTTGGCAGTTCTACGTATATTGAACAAGCTTTCAACTCTCTGAATCAATGGAGCAAACCCTACCCTAGGAGTGTTGAATTTAGTTATTAGTAAAGAAAACAAATTAAGTAGAAAAACATTCTTTTTCTTTTTTCTTTTATTTCCTTTTTCTTTTGCTTTATTAAAACATATTCTTGAGAAAGAACTTAAATTTGAAATGCCACAATATCTTGTCTGGATGGATCTGCACAATGGACAAAATCCACAAGATGCACCTCTGGATATAATGGTAAATTGATAATAGTTCAACGTATTCTCTTTCAAAGAATGAACTTCCCATAAAAGAAGTTGGGAACAGCCAACAAAGAGATTGACATAACCGTGTAAAGTTCAGTCAAGAATGACTCTGTTTGTCATAATTATCAATGTTTGGTTGAGAGAGTTTATCGGTTGAATGTTTTCCACCTGGTGGCATTTTCAATAGTTATGGCTTGTGGATTCTTTTCTCATATCCAGAGCTGGCCTCCCATCCTTCAAACAAATCAGAATTTTAATAAATAGCAATCAACAGTAGGAGCCATCATTTAGAAGGATGGTAAAGTGCCTATTTCTCAGGTTGTAAGGCCTGTTCTAGGACCTTGCTTGGTGGGACAAGCATTGAGCCTCCAGGTGATGGTAGCTAACTCCCTATTGTTGGGATAAAACTAAGATGATGATAATGATAAATACAGTATTTGAACATGCACTTTGATGAATTAGGAAATAACTTCAATGCAGGAATTGCACATGTTATTTTAGATTCAATGACAGAAATTATATACAAGATTTTAGATTTATTTCGTGAATGGACAAACCAAGTATAGAAATCTACCTTACAAAAAAATTAAGGAAAGTTTATGTAGATTGAGATTTAGGATGTTACCAACCTGAAGCGGAGAATCCTTTTCTTCCAGAATCTTTGGCGATGCCTCCTTAGGAAAAATACCTGGTAAATCATTTCTCTGCTCTTGGTGTAATATTTCATGAGGTTCAAAGTTGTCAGATTCTCTCTTTGTTCTTGCCTTATTTTCTCGAAGCTACAATTGTCGCAAACATGGAGTTCTGTTATATGAACATACCATAGTATATCACAGCTAATCAAACTAGGACTACATCGAAGTCTAATAAATAAATTACAAACTTCTTACTTTATCCATCTGTTCTCTGTATGAGTTCAGAAGTCTGGACATTTCAGAAAGACTTTTCTCAGAAACTTCTAAGCTAGAGGATTTGCCTTTAGAAGACAGCTCCATTCCAACGTTTTGAGTTACTTTATCGTCAAAGTTCTGAGGTGTTCCAAACTGTTTTATTTTAGTATCATCAATGAGGGTTAGCAAATCATTGCAAATGCGTTTGCCCTGCAATCTTCAAAAGTACATATCAGATAAACAAGGTATTTATTAGATGCAACGTTATAATCTTTTTGCAATTGGCAATTTTTCCTAGAACCTGATTGGTATCAAAGTGAAAAGCACGCCGTTTTCCTGCACATTTTTGTTGAAAATAAAAAATTGAATTGTTGCTGCCAAATTCTTCGATCTCACAGAAGTCAACAGAAAGCAGAAGTTGTCTGGGAACTGGCCTAAACAAATGAAGCTGCACAATTCAGTTAATTTGTAAGTGAAAGATACAACTGTGACGACTCTTGATAACATTTTTGAAATTTTTACCATTTAATTTCCCTATATATCTAGCCATTTATTCTGTGAATATTAATTACGCTCAGGTAGCAGTTATTTATTTAAAGATAATTAAAGAAAAAGCAAAACCAGCTTTAGTATTTTGGTCTTTATTGAGAAGCAAACCTTAAGGGGAAGAAGTCGCATAACCATTAGCTCATCAAGAGGAACTAGACCTTTATTTCTAATATGCTGATGAAACTTCAAGTGGCTATATCTATTAAAAGTTAGAAATGAATTGTTCTGAATTCCTCTCCAAGAACTTTGGATAAAATAGTTAGAAGCATTGAATTTTCCTCCAGAACAGACGTTAAAAAATAGCGTGATGGCTTTTAAGAAATATCATTTGCATGAGAAAACCTCCTGCTAACACTAAAATTTTACGTTGGAATAGGCTGTTGATAGTTAGGCTGTTGTATTAAAAGTCATCTAGTTTGCCCACAATTTTACTTGGGTCTCATAGAAGTATGGAATGTCATCTGCTTGAATCTGGCCTGTATGATTAGTTCACCTTGAAAAACAATATTGCAATAAAAGAACATGCTTGTTTACAATATTTAATCTATGAATCCTGTAACTTACAGTAGTGGGTAACAGGGCATATTACACTCTCAATATTGGCACATGTTATCAATTTAATGTATACTTATAGTTTCACCTGTGTCTCCTCTTTATATTTTGTATTACTCATTCTAGTCCAGTGCTTATCGCTTCAGAATACCAATAAAAATGTCTGGAAAGACTGGAAATATTAATTCATAAAATGTGATCGCCCAAGGAAACAGGAAATTTGAAAAGAAACTATAAGACTATAAAGCAAATTGTGGACAGTCAGAAGGCTTTACTCCTTGCTTGTTTATTGCAAGAATAATGCATCCTGTCAATAATCCTGTAGGATCTGTAATTTTCTTGACATTATAGAAAACTGAATTCCCGTAGGGCAAAAAACTAAGAATTTGCAGAATTCTCTGCCTTGCCTTGCTTTTGGATAAATGCATCTGCATAATATTAAAGAAAAGATCAATGATACTTTTATTCAAACAGTTCAACTCTAAGGCTATTATACAGGCATAAAACATAACGTACTATATCATGGTAGCATTCCAAGACATCTGCTTCCCATTCCTTCTTCGGTCTTGATAATGCCAGTTGTTTTGGAATGTATCGGTCAACGAACAAAGAAAAATTTCTTGAGCTATGTTATTTCAAAGTTTTAAAGATCAAGTTAGAATGCTTAGAATACATTGCTAAATGAATATTTATTGCAGAATATTTCTACAAATTATAGAAAGCATGCCTATAGCCTTTTTCGTTAGCAATCATTAAAGGACTATATTATCATATAACAGTAGCAGGCTGTAGAGTTCAGACTCATTAAGATTCTTCTAGAAAATACATAACTTAAAGTTTCAAATGGCATAGAATTTATACAATTTTAACGAAGTCAAGGCACCTGTTTTAACGATAGAAACACTAACATATCTAGAAAAGTTAGTCAAATTGAATTCCATAGCTATACTTGCAACGGTATTTAATGTTGCAAAAACTCACTCACATAAACTTGTTATCAGATGAACCATCTTTGACTAGAATTTGCAGTGCTGCTAATTTTATGCAATCATCCCTTCCAACAGGATAGTTTCCAACCAAGTAATCATGCTGGACCTTTACATCAGAAAGTATCATAGATTATTTATTAGATGGAGACTAATCAAAATGTTTTTGAAATTGCATTTATTTGAAGAAAATAATACATGCCTGGATATATAATAAATGCAGAAATGTCTCTTCCGAAATAAGTTTGTCTGAGTCCAGGAACAGTCGCTTTTTACATATGAGCTTAATCTGTGATCTTGATTGGCTGTCTTTTTTAGAAAGTTCAGCTAGGACGTCTCCCATATACTCCTTGTCATCTAGTAGCATGTATTCCCCTTCCAAGAGAAGTTTACACGTGTTTAAGTAGCATAATTTTAAACAAATTGAACCAGAAAGAAAGTATTTGGAAACTATAAACAGATATAAGTGATATTGCTCGTTTTCAAATAACAAAATTTTAGAAAAAAAATATTGGAAATAGTACCAGTGCTAGCATTGCAATCTTTCAGAACCTCCAACTTGTGATACATGTAAAGGCCAAATGTTTCATAAGCCGACAAATTCAAAATCCTGAAAAGTTCCTAGCCACATACATAGTTGAAATAATCAAAAGAATATAAAAAGTTAAAAATACTGAATGACAATTAGCATTTATATTGAATGGGACATGCAAAAATGAAGAAAAAACTCAGTTTATTAAATAGGAATACAGATGTAAGCTAGGAATGTTTGTGTTCTACTGTTAAAAACACTTTTAATTAATAGTGTTGGGATAAGGTTAGGATAATGATGATGGTGATAACCAATAAAAATAATATAATTTTATTACAAGGATCATCATTATTCCAAACCAGATTGACATCTTCAAATGTGTACAAGGCATTCCACTTATAAAAGCTAACAGCCATTATAAAATGTTGCTTCTCAAGATCTAGAATTCAAAATTCAGCTAAATATTATTGTTTACTTTAGTTTCATAACATTAGTGGAAAAATGCAATCAATGATTGTCACATATAATCACATCTATGTGTGGTTACCAGTTGATTGATTTGTACATATTTTTAAACTTTTCAATAAAATAAAATCTCAATTTGTATGATATTCTTCATCAGTTATGATGTACAATTAGTAGAGCAAGAATGCGATCCCCTCATTTGAGAGTTGAAATAGATAGATGGCTGAGAATTTCTTGTGAGACACAAATATGCAGACTGTGCAATACAAATAGCATTGAAGATGAAAACCACAATTTCCTGCAATGGCCTACATTGGAACATATTAGATATAGATGGGATATTATAGTTACAAATTTGGTTGATTTTTTCCAAATATTACCAAAAACATTTTGTAATTTTCTTAATGATGTTTTCAAACTCATAGCATGGATATTTCTACTGTCCAATAGATCTAGAGGGTCTATAGACATAATAGAGTTTCAGTTTCAGTTTCAGTATAGTGGCTAGCTCACAATGCCAACTTTGAAGGCTACCTCATAAACAGCTCTTTAACTAGAGAAAGCTAAAGTCTGCAACTTTTCACCCCATGTCTTCATTCCACTTATTTAGATTCCTTCAACAACATTGATGACAAAAGTACCATGGGACATTGACCAAATCATCTTACATGATACCCTTTCATCTTTTTCTTCCACAAATAATAAGAAGACTACTACCATAGTAATACCAAATTTTTATAACTTCATGTTTTCCGCCCCACTTGCTCATCGAGTTTCAACGGACACACCTCTGCTAACCATCTGTTTTTTAGCACCCAACATCACAGTTTTTGTAGAACTTCTTATGTCCAACTAAATTTTGAGTTCACTGTACCACTTGCTAAAGCAACCGTGGTATTTTTATCATTTGTAAACATTATAGTTTCCAACTAATTCATGAAATGACGAATGTGGCATTCAGATAAAATTTCTTTTTACCTGCAGCAATTCTGCAACTGTTGTGGTGATATCGTAAGAGACATCTTCAAATGTGTCATCCAGAAAGTATACTGTCATGGGAAGCTTTTTCAGGACTAACAATGCTTCTACCTCTTCTTCAGAAGGAGCAAACTTTCTATCACCAACATCTAGGGCATGTTGAAGAGCTTTCTGTGCTTTTAGAACCTTTTCCTGCATTTGCAAATCATTTTCAAATGCTTTGAAGGTACTGTGAAGGTAATTGAGAAGACATGTAGCTACTTCAGCATGAGGAGGCACAGCAGAAGCACATAGGAACAGAAGTTTCCATGTCTGAGACAAAGAATATCTACAACAAGAGTTATATGAGATTTAATTCCTGTATCAGAAAGTATACCTCAAGGTAGACACAAAATTTGGAATTGAATCATGGCACTGAAAAAATCCATTAAATAAGACCTTTGAATATCATTTGAATGTTTACACTAACAATTGTTAACAGGTAGAAATCCTTATTAGTGAAAAGAAATTATATTCTCATTATGCTTAGGAATTCCTTGGGATCTTATACAGCCATTCCGAAAGGAAATAATTCTAATAGTCAAAAGGTTAAAATTGAAGCTCAATAACATGGTTTTGAATAATATGTTCATGAAATTTCAGCATAGTACCCGTTTAAATATGATTATCAAAACGGTTAGGCCCCATTTATGTGATAAAGGCAACATTATTAGTGTTCACTGTGAAACTAAATTCTTAAATACATTCATTTATCATTTTTGCAGTGTTTTGATCCTTAACAGTTTCAAATGGTTTTCTCATCGCCTGCTCCCTTCCATCAGTATATAACTACTATCTGTCGACAAACAATATAGTACATACAAAGGTTGAAATTGACAGAATTCTATGTTTGAATCCATGTTTATCCTTGCAAAGCTGGATTATTAAAAGTGAGATGGCTGCACACAACGCTAAACAATTGTTTACAACCATATTAATATAAAGCAAAAAATTGGAATGGATTATGGAGAAAGTTAGAAACATCATTTCAAGTAAACCATATTTTAAATATTGCAAAACTAATAGGATATGAACTGAGCTGATGATAAATTTAAAGTTTACTAGTTTACCTATTACAATTACCAGAGGTTTGCTTCATGAGTTGCACAAACACCTCGTCTCTTAATTCTGGATACTCGAATAAATAATTGTAAATCTCGATTACAATTTCTCTCTCTTTTTGCGGCGTACATAAACCCCCACCATCAGCATTTGAATATCTTAAAATTAAATGAAATAGTTCAATGGCCTTATGAATTAAGCCACCATCTAGCTGCAAAACAGAAGTATGAATGCTATCCTGCATAAAATGGGGGAAGAAAGAAAGTAAATAATATCAAACTAACATATTGAATAATTACAATGTTGCCTTTTATATTCATGATCAAAAGACAAAAGGAAAAGGAAAACCTGGAACAATATTTGGGAACATAATAAAAATGCACCTGTTGGAATGACAACATATTTGTTACACTGTAACAGTCTTGAAACTGCGCATCATTTCTACCAACTCTCCCATGTTTTCCTGATGGAAGCTGTTGCTTTGGCAGAAATATAAATGAGTCTACCTAGATGTTAACATTTAATAATAAACCAATCAGCCGAGTTATACTGAACTTAAAGGCAATGATGAGGTTGATGCACTATGTCACAGGACTTGGGAAAAATGTCAGAGGAATACCTGTAGCCTGCGTTGAATTGGCTCAAAAAATTTGAACTCTGGAGGCAATTGTGAGGTTGATGCACTATGTCACATTTAAAGAAACAAAAAACGGCAGAATTATCACTTTTGCTTTACGACAATGTATATTTCGATTCTAAAACAACTAAATTAAAACTAATTTCTTACATCATAAAACAGAACGGGTTTTCCCATTCAAAGTAGCATAATCCAATTGTGATTAAGCAAGTCCATTGTTTGAAGAAGAATACCATAAAGGGAGTATAAATATTGTTTTCCGTCTTGAAATATGGAAGGCCGTTTACTATACATAAATAAAATTTGAACATAATTGCTTATTATAAAAAAAATGAATAATTGCATGCATGAAATAAAAATTTCTAATGTCGGTAATTTCATTAACATATGGAAATCATCGGCATCATTTGAGCTATAGTGAATAGATTTGTTTTTGTTTTATGTTTTTTGAATTTGATTTTATTTTATATCATTATAATAGAAATTGACATTTTACTCATTAATCTTTTGAGCAAGTGAAAGAATATTTTATTAATTATAAAATTTATACATTCTTAAATTCTTATGAATCTTAGGCATGAACCTAGAAACATGATTAAGGAATCAAATGCAAGAGCTAAGCTAGATAACAACAATTTTAATATAAAAGATACACTTACTACTATATAGTGCCAATGTATACTTAACTTCAATTTATAATTAACATCAAGCAAGTGAACATCATTCTATACATCATCACATTCTCTTTCAGATCTCTAGTAACAATACTTATTAGTTGGATTTTACTTTTTAGCCCCCTCCTATTCCATTGATGTTCTTTCCTGACCTATGAAAAAGGTATTAAAGTTTTGGAAGTATCTATCCATATAGATCTATATCTTTTAATGATTTTGGCATTATAAAATATTAATTTATCAATGCCTAAACTATATCCATGGCTAAGATTTTACATAATATTATCATAGTTAATTTGTTGTTCTTGTATAAAAATTTGTGTTGATTCTTGTTCTATCATCATCATATTTGCATTTTCTAACATAGGCTAACTTGTAACGAGATGATTGGATAGTACCTTTATCAAGAACATGTGCTAGCCCATTAACATAAATCAATGATTTATTTTTAAAAAATTGTGTATTGCACTTTTTGCTGAAACATTATTCATATTTTGCAAACAGTATCATAAGAGAACATTTTCTGTTAAAACCAGTTTGTATTGACCTATTTTACTTGCATTTGATTTGGTTATTCAATGGGTCTATAGAACTGACTTTAATCAAGTGACGCTATGTTGCAATCCAAGAAAGACGAGCCTTAATAATAAAGATATAGTTATACAAACTTCTTAAGGGATAAAAAAAGGATAAATATAGATGTAAGTGGTAGAGAGCTAAAATGATGATATAGTGCACCAGAAATACTCAGTAATCATGTTTTTCTTATTCTTAATTGCTTTAAGAACAAAAATATAATATTATAGTAAACTCGTATAATCTTTTCTTGTGACTCTACTTTGTTGGGTGGATATTTAACTTTCACTTTGATGATACCAATAAACCTTTTGAATTTTCAGACATAATAAAACCTCAGTTTCAATATTACAACTTTTAAAATTAAAATCATAAAACCTCAGTTTCAATATTACAACTTTTAAAATTAAAATCATTACGTTTCTACAATTGTCTGCCAATGCTAAGCCACCAACATAGTCCTCAGTTACCTCACTGATATGAGCAAGATACTAAATCCTATGTCGTAGGATTTCCTACGAGTGCCATTTAAAACAAAAAAGTAAGATAGTAAACAGAACGGCAGAAGAATGAGAAGGAAATATTAGAATAGAATCTGTATCGTCGTCATTCTTATCTTGCTGGAAGAAATGAAGTTTACGTCAACTTGAAAGCCACAACACGGATTTAGAATTTAGGTAGGAAAATGGAAACCTGGAATTCCTGTCACTGCCTGTTTCCGATTCGAGGTGTGCCATATTTTATCAGAAGAAATGCTTCATGTCAACACTTTGCGGTATGGGAAATAATAATGATCCGCAAATGATTAGCGAAAAAATCTAAATTTGGAATACATTCAATACCATGGAGCATTTTTGCCCTCCCACGGAGAGAGATAAATTCCCTGGACAGAGCAAGACAGCAAAAACAAGAAAGAAAAATTGATAACATCAAAACCAAAAATCTATATTTTGAACGTTCTCGTAACCACCGTTGTAACGGCAAATAATACCGAAAATTTGATGCATCACACAGCCTAGAATCGTTTTTCCTGAAATATTTAACTCCCGGGTGAGCTACTGCGGAAAGATTCTGAAAATAGAACAATACCAACGTAAAATTATTCACATTTCGAGTTGATAGCATGACATGCAACTGCTGCAATCTTTGGATATTTTAATTCTGTAACGAAAAGGATGGAACTAAGCAATATTTATTTTCTAAGTTTCGTATTTAATCAGGTGCCAGCATGAAACTCGAACGGGAGATTTTATGATTTTGTAGAGTCGAAGGATCTATTCGACGGCTAATACATTTTAATCAATTTACATGTAATAAGAAAAACCGAACTTTAAATATCTTTTTATTAAGTGAATAAAATTAACCGCAAGATGTAAAATGAATTTTAAGGTTAGGAGCATAATTGCTTTCACAACCCATCCCATGAACCTTTTCCATTTTCCTACCCATTATCACCTTGATTTTAGGTGTTTTGACACAAGGGACTTTTTCAAGTTTTCAAATTACCAGGTTGATTTCTTTAAAAAAAATTCATAACATTTTTGATAATGTCTCGCTCAACAAATATTAACACATTTTATACCAGGATGAAGCCAAACACTTTAGAGAATTAATTAAACTCCAACCGCGTTAGTAGTCGGCAATCTTGGCTATATTCTCATTGCAAGTATCATTTCTATGGTATTCTTCTTTCCTGCAGCAATATTCCTAAACAAAGTACCTAGCAAAATTTTTAAAAATTTAAAAATAAAAAAATTCTTAATACGGCTAAAGTCACTATCGATTCAATTTTCCTTATCTCTTACCATTATCATCATGCTGGTATTGTCCCAACAAAATAGATCCGCTAAAAAATTAGAAGGAATAAATTTTTTCAAACTTGCTTCAAAATTTACTTACATTTAGTATCATCTCTACCATTTAAAATTTCAAACTCTAACTAAGAGCACTAAGAAAGATTATGGTTTCGAAGAAATGAAAGGTGAATGGTCATGGTCTTTTTAAGTTATCGTAACTAGCAACAGTGGCAGAAAAAGTAAAAACAGTTTTAATAAGCAACTCCTAGGCCTCTAACAAAGCTTAAAACCGGGTTGTAGTTGTTGTATAACTTATGTTTAATCTTATTCAACGTGTTTTAGCCTCTTAGGTGTAAAAACAAATCATGTGCTGCTCTTGCATTCTCGCTAATCTGCCATTACAGGTGCTAAATCAAAGCACGGGAGTCCAAATTTGAAAGAAAATTTTGACTTTTTAATTTGGCTACCACTACTGTCTCTGCCTTTTAAATATCCAACTGCATGAGTGTTCAGATTTTGATACCAAAACTACTTGCATGGTGAACCTGGATTTTGGGAAATCTGAAATCATTTGGGTAAGGCGGTAAACAAAAACAAAAGCAAAACGCACCAACACCATTGCTAGTTAATAACTTCAAAAAATTTATTTGATCATTAGACACCTTTCAAGAACAACGAGTTGCAGCTATTTTAAATTTATTTTTTAGACTCTTCCAATTTTCACGTCGTTCTTGGTGTTTTGAATTTTCTTTCTTTCACCCTCACGAAAACTGTGCTTAGATGGCCGTTTTGTGGCTCGGATTGTCTTCACAGCAATGGTAAATATACTTAATTTCAGTTTCGGTTTCACTTAATTGAAAATTTATTATTAAAGTGAACTCTAATCTCAAAGTTGGAGCTATTTTCAATTTATAGTCTCTGTTCATAATTTTGCGGAGTCTGGGCTAAAGACTCCAAAGAAATTGCTACCGAAAACACATTATAAAGGAGTAAAATGGCTTGGGAAATGGAATATTCAAAATGTAGAAAAAAAAAAAAACTTTTCTTTGACCTTGATTCAAAAGTAAACTATTTATCTATCATTTGCGATTTATAATTAGCGGACCATAAATGGAATCTTATTATCTAAAAGTTGAAACAGATGGCTCAAAATTCTTTGTAAAGAACAGATATGCTTGATATGCTCCACTGTAACTTTGTAGTACAAATAGAATTGAAGATGAATACTATTTTTTTTTTAAAAGTCTTGTTTACAAGCACTTTAAACATAAATAAGATTTTACAGTTACAAATTTAGTTCATTTATCCAAAATGTTACCCAGAACACCGTTGGTAATTTTCTTGTTACATCGAGAGGGTCCAGGATAATTGGAAAATTATACTCAAAGTGACTATGGATCTCTAAAATCTGATTTGTTTCGTAAAGATCTGCTGGTCCTGTACGCTGCAGAGTATTTGTGGCTGCTCTGGATTCGCTGCAGCCTACAAGGGCTTCATCTGTGTTTAGATTGCATGGCATGACCGTGTGATTGCTCTTGAAAAGCTTCTCACTTACCGGATCCACTTCATGGTCCACCTGTGAACAGAATTTCTCTGCTTTAATGCTTCATCTTCTTGATATAGCCCTCTTTTCTACCGATTATTGCCCGAGCTATCCCACAATTTTCTTCCTCCTCATCCTTCTTCTACCTTTGCAATAGCTGTCTTATTGGGAACAACTGCAGAAAACCAGTGTCTGTAGTAAATGTTGGTTCTTTAATTTACAAAACACTTTACTCTCTACAATGGAATTTGGGATCTGTTGTGGTCTCAGAACGTAGTCGGCAGCAGGTTGAATTACAGGATTCAAAATAATGATTCAGTGTGTTCAGAACATGGAATATGTTACAGGAGGACTCCAGAAATAGCATCATTCCAAATCTAGCAGCAGGTGGGATCTCTCTGTAGCGTAATTGTTATAGAGTTTTAGCTGACCCCAAATAAACATCTCTCCATTGTCGTCTAGTCCGGTTAGGATACCTGGCTTTCACCCAGGCGACCCGGGTTCAAATCCCGGCAATGGAAACTTGCTTTTTGTTTCATAAACAAATATTGGCAATCTCGACATTATTCACAAATAGCAGCACAATCGTAATGATAATTTTGTTCCAATTTTTGATGCCACACAAGCAAATAAAAATAAAATTCCTATCTTTTTACATTATCCTAAGCATTCACTAATTCCAAAGGGTTTTTTACAACAATCTATTAAAATTTTAGCCATAGCCAAATTTTGTTTTCAACATTTTTGGTTTTTTACAACAATCTATTAAAATTTTAGCCATAGACAAATTTTGTTTTCAACAAATTTTAGCCATAGACAAATTTTGTTTTCAACAAATTTTAGCCATAGCCTAATATTGAAAAAATTTGTAATAGGCTCATAACCCATGAAAAATAGCCAAAAACCTTTTATTTTTTTGTTTCATAAACAAAGCATGGCTTGAAAATCCAGGGTTTAGGTACCTTTCAAGCAACCTTGTCGAATTTTTCTTTAAGAATTATTCAACAACCTTATTATCTTCACTAATTTTTTTTATTTTTTTCCAAAATTAATGCCAATAGTGGCAATTTCTACATTATTCATGAATAGCAACCCAATCTTAATGATAATTTTGTTCCAATTTTTAACACCACACAAGTAGATAAAAATAAAATTCCTATCTTTTTCCATTATCCAAAGCATTCACTAATTCCAAAGGATTTTTTACAACAATCTATTAGAATTTTAGCCATAGCCAAATTTTGTTTTCAACATTTTTGCTTATGCTCAAAAGTTTAGTAGTCAAGGCTCCAAAGCCTAATATTGAAAAAATTTGTAATAGGCTCATAAGCCATGAAAAATAGCGAAAAAATAATTAAAATAATTGTAGGCCTAGGTGTAGAGGTCACCATCAATGGTATATTGGTTAGGATATCTAGTGATTACTTATTTAATCCCCAACCATGTCTAAGGTGCACAAACCTTACACACTCGAGCATTCTCAAAGTGCCATGTGGCAAGTAGGGCCAAAGTAGCTAAGATGTGCCTTCATGCACAAAGTAATGGTCACAAAAGTAGATGAGTCATGGAAGAGGATACAATGGATTGTATTAGCTTGTTATTGTGGCCATGGTCAAGCCTGCATACATTGGGCATGTATACATACTATAACTTCGATGAAAAATTGGAAGTATTTTTCTAGTCTAAGAATTAAAATGGACAAAAGAAAATTAAACACTCAACCACATACTTGTTATTCTAAACACTTACCACTATTCCATCAACATGTTGAAATTGTGATTTTCTTTATTTTATTGGGTGAATGTATACAAGCCCACCCTTTATGCACTATTGAGGCACACTTTATGATCTTCCTTCATGAACATCATTCAAGGAACTCTCATTCTCTCAATCCTTTTCACTATTACAATTATTTTTTCTTAAACTTTAATATTATAATTGTTATTTTTTTCTTGTTTTACATTGTTTATCATCAGGCATTTTAACATTCTATTTAGTATTTTTGAAGTAATATATGAATTTGTTAAGTTTTAATTATTCTTCATCATTATCCACTACATGAATTCTCTATCACCATCATTCGCCTATATGAAGAGCTAAGTCTTTCTTTTAACTATTATATTTAAAAAAATATTTATTATATAACATTATTTTAAACCTCAAATAATTACCAAATTTTTAAATTTATTCTTGACTTATTCCGGACCAATTGATAAAGTTCCTCAATGATATGCCAAATCCAAATTTAAAGCTATGCTAATACCTCCTATCATTATATTTGAACAGACTGCCAAGGGGAAAATTCACAACCGAACGGTCCATTTTCTGTCATGTTTGTTTTGGAGGGCTAGATATTATATGCTACGTAAGTAGGGATAGCATTCAGGAAAACACCTCTTCCTATCAAAGAATACAATTTTCCTTTTCATGTTGCAATTTTCTTTTGAATTTCTTGATTGTTCGGATGGCACATTGGATTTGGTGGTGAAGTTAGAACCGACAGCGTACCCTGTGATGGCCTCTTCATATAAATTGTAAATACTATCACTTACAATTTTAAATAAATTCTTGTACTTTGTTACAACCCAATATTTTGGGACCATTAGTCCAAAATATTTAAAAAATAAGCAATAATCATTATCTTAAAACTTTCCATAGCTGGATAAACTTGATGGGAACTCCAGGATAAGCTACCATCATACAAAGAATGCCGTCACGAAAGCAGAATTTGCACATATTTTTATAAATAATATGCCATGCTATAATCAAAAGTCCAAAACTCTATGACCTGATTCAGCAAAAATAAATTTAATAACCAATAACATGACTTTCTTGTATCTTACAAACATCCAGGTCAATTCTGAACCTTCACATTATCTTGTTCCTGTAAAAAGAAGGAACATTATATTAAATTCAAAAAATGTCTTTAACTTCCCAAACATCCTGACAAAAGGCTAAGAAAGAAGCATACTGATAATTCATGATTAAAAAAAAACACAAATTACTTTGGAAAATGGTGCAAAGTGCAATTTAACATCATCAAAGACTTCTTCCTTCGGTTTTGCTGCATCAACCTACAAATGCACTCCATGTAAGAACCAGCCAAATAAATATGAAAGGAAGAGATGAATAATAAGCACATCTAACTAGTACTCATTGAAAAAAAAAAGCAATTGAATCTGTAATATGCATTCTCTAATTTCAGTCACTTGTGTTTTGAACCGACCATAAAAGTGCCCACAGAAGACAACAATGCAAGATGCCAAGAATAATTGAGGAGCTTAGGCAGCTTTCAATGAAAAAAAATTTCTAGCGCTTTGATATTAGAAGAAAGAAAAGGCTTGGATGCAAATGAATGCTGCAGAAATTTCTATGAATACATTGCAGTTTAATTACAAACACAAAAATAACATGACCACGGATAATGAGAAAAAACAAGGACCAACCATAGAGTAATTAATCTTTCTAGCCAGTGTCAAATTGAAAACAATGAGGTAAAAACCCCTCATTATGCTCTAGGTTAAGCTTAGTCCTTGCTGTTAATCAATTTACATGTTTATAGTTACCAGCAATGTTTGATTGCCATATGGTGAGAATACATCGACCCAGGTAAAATTCAAACTTAAATCCAATTTATACCAACGGTTTAAAATTTACTTCTGCAACATCAATTTCGAGCATGCCTAAGGTAAACATTATGCAATTTTCCAAGTTCCTACGATTATGAGATACCTTGATAAGGTTTCGGTGGTGGATTGTATCTTTAGAATTCAAATATCAAAAATTTCAAACAATCAAGGAGCTAGTTGGCCTACCAAAAGGAGAACCAAGCTTGCAAGTAAATATCTCAATATCTGATACAACATAAATTGGCCGCTCAATAACTGTACACGGATGCATTTTCTATGGCATGCATCTTGGAGGAGGCAATTTTGACAAATACACATCAAAAAGATAAGCGAGATGCAACAACAAATTACGTTAAACAGATTAGTAACCAAGTTAGAGATAGAAATATTATACATGGAACCTCGGGTGCAACAGCTTAGGACTCCTGAAAGTGCGGTATTTTTCATCTCAAATAAGGTAAAACTAAGATGATAAAGGCAGTAAACTGTTATGTTCCATAGGCTAGACGTGTTATACTACAGATCATCAATCAAAAGATACATTAATTGAAACTACTGTGCATGCCATAGAAAACAATCAATTGTGATCCCACAGACATGATCTTCCACTGCTCTTTCTAATTATGATCAAGCATTAAATCCATGTCAGCATTATCATTATTCTTTTACTCCTATCGTTATAACACTTTGTTAAAGTGCCACATAATTTATATAAGAATTTCTATGCAATTCACCCTCCGCACAGTATCTAAAGTTAGCAACTACCCAGGAGACCTAAACTGGTGGTTGTAATTACTATGCTACTAACCCTAACCTTATACTTAAATTTCGAACAGATCTTGTATACTTTAAAATAGGAAATGCACAAGGTTTGTTCTAAGTTGAAAGTTCATCTGTTGTCTCATCCTTATCCTTCTAATCTTTCTCATTTCTTGGAAACAAAAATTCCACAAGAAGTGCATTTTATTGAGTGAGGAGACGATCAGGCCAATTCTAACAACGATAAATGGAAAGATCATATCTAGCATGACAAGAATGATGTACTATAATAGGACCATAAAATTTTAATGATAAGAAATATACTAAAACAGTCAAGCACATTACCTTCCGGACCTTCCCCTTCGTATCATAATAGTTGACCACTGGTATGCTAGACTCCATGAAGACTTTAAATCGTTTTCTTATTGTCTCTATATTGTCATCAACCCGCCCCTGGTAAAACGTAACAGTAATGAATATCTTCAACCAGATAAACATTCCATCTTCCTTTAATTCACTAGCATTACCTGATTTCTGCCAAGTAGCCTCTTTTCCATTTCTTCTTCAGGACAGTCAAAGAAAAGTACAAAATTTGGTTGGATTCCAGTCTGCATAAACAAAATTATATCAAACGTGATTTAGAAGCCGACAAATAATGTTAATCTTGTCCTAAAAGAACTTTTCCTGCCCTGATTGTTGGTTTTAAGTCAATTTTAAGCTCGTAAGTATTGTCAGAAACAGCTTTGCTAATTAAGGAAATAATAAGTGTAATCTATGTAAAACTAACAAATTTCAAAAAAAAAAAAAAAAGCAACCCCAACTTCAAGATCAACTTGTAAATAGTACTCATTCAGTACATGAATTCACTTACAACAGTTTCAAATGCTGCACGGTTTTCTTCATTACGTGGGAACCCATCTATTAAGAACTTATTATTCCCACTCTCTCGCATGGCTTTTTCCAAGAGGTTAACCGTAACTTCAGAGGGCACTATTTTTCCTTCCTTGATCATATTCTCAATCATGGTTCTAACAATTTAAAACATATGTATCCATTTAACAATTTCTCATATATTCTCTAAGTAAAATTTAATAATATACAAGAGAAATCTAGAGCATAATAAAATTCATACCCATTTTCTGAACCTGAATTAATTTCAGCACGAAGAAGATCTCCTGCACTCAAATGAGTGAACCCGAAATTGTCGACAATGTTTGCACATTGTGTTCCCTTTCCACTACCTGGTCCACCTATTCATAGAAACAAAGAACAATACATCAACTTCGTTAATTTCGGTCAATAACCACAAAAAATATAACTAAACCCTTGAAATACAGAATTATATGCCTGTCAACAATGATAAACCATTTTACATTCTTCAAAGGAAAGATAACCCAAAAGGAAAGAGAAAACAAGCATCAAAAACTAAAAGACCCGGATAGCCAAAATATTTCTCACATCATGCAGATTATCCCAATGGCTAAATAATTGGGAAGATTTCATAACATCACTAATCTTTTATGTATATCAGATAAGAATGACAACAATCTTAACATTCTCAGGTTCAAATTTATAACCAACCACAATTTGAAAGGCCACCCACAATGAAAGGAGTATTTCTAGACAGATCAAGGCATTCCATGGGACATTCAAACAGCTATTCACAGATCAATGATATAGATAAAGTGATTGTTGAAGTTTATAACCAACCAAAATTTTGAAAGACCACCTACAATGAATGGTGGTATTTCTAGACAGATTAAAGAATTCCATGATGTATTCAAACATCTATTCCCTGATGGGCAGAATAGATAAGGTGTTTGAAGGGATACAGATTAAAAGCTTTCAAGTTTTGAGGAAAATACCACAAACTTTTACCTCAACCCAAGGAAGATACAAAAACCTGAACAAAGAACAGAAATTCAACTAGTAAGGTGAAGGATCCATTTTAAAAAACTATAAATGCAGTATTTGGCCCTTTTTTTATCATAGAAATAAACGTTTCAAGGATTATATTCCTATGCATTTCACTTGTACGAAGACTCTTTTCAAGTTTCAACCCATACAAGTTTTCAGCCTATACTCCTATAAGACTTATTAAAACCAGCATAGCTTCAGCTCAGATTTTGAGAAACTTCAATACAAATATTCATGTATTCCTATCGTTTTGCCGTACTCATTCATTTGTTAAATTGTTGTAACTAAATTTGAATATAAATGGAAATGAAGAAAAGTTTCATGAAATATAGCATGAGAAAATTTATAGAATTGAAAAAAGTGCATATGATGAGAAAACTATAAAACTGAAAAGGTATAATATAGATGGTAATGCAAAAAATAACAATTGTTATTTTTGACCCATTACCTACTTAAGAATTCATCCTTTCAATTTCAGTACATATGTTTCAATATTGCATATTGCATAATATGAGATTTTAAAATCTGTCTCAATTGTGTGATATAGTGTGGTATCTTTGAGAGATATGTTGCAAGCGTAAAAATTTCCAAAGTTTAAAAACATGAAATTTCTTTTCAAACCCCCATTACTAACTGTATAGAAAAATAAAACTAATTCATTTCATAAAATATGTTTAAATGTCTTTAAAGGATTTCTCTAGAGATTGATCATAGCTGAATGTTTTGTAGTTGCTATATAAGAAATGTTATTTTACATTCTAATAGACACTCTGAAATGCTTATGATGACATGAAAAGTGGACTTTCTAAAATATAAATGTTACCTAAAACAAAAACAACATGTATATTTTTCTCCTCAACTTGAGCCCCGTCTTTGCCCTGAGACAGTGAACAGACATCATCTATTCAGATTTCAAAACAATGGGATTGGATTTACACAATCATTAGACATCTGTCCTAAAACCCACCAAATTAATCTTTTCAAGGTTAGCGGTGGCTTCTGCAACTCCATTGACTCCTCCATTTTCAGTCTGCAAGGAAAGACTTTCAGATCATAATCATCTCAAACTTCCTAATTTGCTATACTCCCTAGATCATCTTGTACATGCACCTAATTGAAAAGACAGCAAGTCTGATTTTTTAACCCAAAAAAGGAAAAAATAGTTTATGAAAAATGGAATAATAATGTTTTATAAAGATAGATCCTGTTAGATAAAATAATTTCAGTCTAAAAAACGCAACAAAGAGTAATGCATGAAAAACATCAACACCATGTGATCAATCACTGAGATAAAACAATAAATTCTCCAAAATGACACTAAAAACCAATATCCTAACCCAAATCAATGCCAAAAGAAAATAACTCAAATAAAACACAGCTACATCCAAGATACCTTCTCTTCTACTTTCTCATGTACTTTATCCACGACCTCAGCCATTCCTGTTGAGATGTTCTGGAATCTCAAATCAGACAAAATCCAAGGCTACAAAACCAGTATGTCAATATATTGCTAAACATCACCGCTGCAAAACTTCTTTAAAAACGAAAGGAATAAGGAAAAAAATGTATTCAGCTATGACAATACTTAAAAGCAACTTTATGCTTTCTAATAATGAGGTGTTAGCTTTATGGTAAGTGTCTTGGCATATAGTTTGATTCCAATGAGCAAGGAATTCCTAAAACTGGTGTAATCCAACAGATCTAAGAAGATTTCAAAAAAGGTAAAAATTCAGTTTTAGTTTTATAATCACTGCAACAAACAGGGTACTGCCCTTACATTCCTAAGTATTTCCAGATTTAATCAATTTTTAAAGAGAAACATCCAACGAATGCAGCTTGTAACATACATCCGATTGATCTTGTGCTTCATTTAAGTAAATTAATTAGAAAAATGCGTGATCATACAAACCTGAAGCAAGGCTGCCCAATCAATTGACTTGTCAAAAAGAGCGCTTTTGAAGCAATTTTCAAAAATAGAAGTTCTGCCCTGCATATCAAACAATTCGAAGATGGCACGAAACATGTAATCATAACTGCAACCAACGATTAAAACTAGATCCATTTAAGAAACCGACGTTAAAGCAAACAGTCCAACGTAATTACAATTCAGAGATTGAATCAAAACGGAAACAAAGCCTTTTCACAAAACGGAGCTACGGATCAATGGACATTATACCTCTACCAGCTGAAACCAGACGTTTTAACCAAATCTACACAACATTTCGACGTACCAAACTCAATTCTGCTTTCAAGTACGGCTAATCACACAGTCAACCACATACATCTTCCAATGCAATCAGATCCAACATCACAGCCAATCACAGACATCTTAAAATGCAATCAGATCCAACATCTTTAATGGAACAAACTAATGTCAAAAACGGGAAAATGCTAAAGCATTCAGTTGTCGACAATGCCGAAAAAGAATCGGAAGTAACGACCACATTCTACGGAATCTCGCTAAGGAGCACCAAACCTCTACCAAATCGATCTAGACTATATCCAGGAATTAAAAGGGAACCTAAATATACAAAGGAACAAATTCCTGAAATCCTGGAACACAGGAACGAATGGAAGAACACATTTTTTTATTCGGACAAAAAATGAATTTGTGGAACGAATTCTGTTTACCTTGCCAGAAACTGCAAATGGAAAGAGATACGGAGAAGCAGAGGCACAACGACCAAAATATGGAGACCAGATTTTGCCACACTTGCGTTTACGTGACGCAGACACGCGCGATGCGCTATATAAGCGCCTCCAAAAACCTATGCCCATGCCCGGTATCTAGCTATGCGAAAAAAAATCTTGGCTTGCTACAGGTTCGATTCTATTAAGCCGCACTTGAAATTTTCTCAATTCTAAAACCAGTGGGTTTGACTCGATAGAAGTAAAAAATTAATTTTAAATAAATAATTGTAATTCGTTAATTTAAATATTGAAGATATATTAAGAATGTATGATGAATGGTGCAAAGCACTATAAATCATGGTTAAGCAAATTCAAAGCAGCGTAGACGTGACTAAGGGGCCATGTATATCATTTTCATCCTCATCCTCGCCTTGGCTGTAACACCCATTCATAAGGAGCAAGAGCTAGCACCCAAAGCCCCTTAAAAAGAAAGCTAGTTGAAAGAAGAAAATGCTCACGTGGCTTTCTTTCTACAACTATCACACTAATGTTTATCTTATAAAATTAAAATGAAATCAACACTAATTTAAAAATTAAAAGATAATTTTAAAAAGAAATAGGAATAGTAAAATATCTATGCAAGATTCATTAGATTAAAAAAAATCAAACTTTTTATTATTCAACCTAAAAATAAATATTTAATCATGATCATTTGCACATTTGAAAACCAAAGAAATGACCACAAAAGCAAATAAATAAATAATCTCATATTTGTTCAATCACATAATAATATTTTATAATTTCCAGCCACACACAAAAACAAGATCCGAATTTAACTCTTATAACCATTTTACCTGTAATCATTTAATCAAGAAATTCATATGTTCAATAGTTGATGGGAGGCAAGATCGCATGGGCCGCAATATCGTGTACGCGATGTATTGTACACGATATCGCAGCACACCGCCAAATCTATAAATAAGAGGCGGCTCTCCCTTATTTCTCCATCTAGATCTAGACCTTAGCCAAACTCTTGCAGTTTTTCCATTCCAGAGTTAGAGTAATTTCCATGTACCCGCAGTAGGAGTCCCAAAGTGAACGAATCTTTATTTGAGCAAATATTGTACCTAAGCACAAGTTTGTGTACGGAAATAAAGACGAACTTTTGGATACACCTTGCAACGCATGGACTAAGCTAATTAGGACTTTAATTATTGTTAATGTTTAAATGCTTTATTAGTTAATTAAATCTCTCTCAACCCTTAACACTCCTAGTTAAGTGCATTCAGTACGACTGCTTCGAGCACGTGCGTTATGCTTGGTAATCCCAGTAACAAATAGCATTTGGTAATCCCATAAGGTTGCATTGGTTCAGGGTGTGAACGGCAAGTAGGAACGAATACTGATGCTAGGCATTAAAACTTAGTTAGTTAAAGTTAGTTACTTAGTTTCTTCACCCTTTCTCTCATTAGCACAGGCGATAAAACATAAAAGACATAAAAATCACATACCTCAGACTTACTTTAACCATACAATCGTGACAAATACAAGTAAGTCTGGGAAGACAACAAATGATTAACCTTAAGTGTTCTATAAGGCGTGTAGGCACTTAGTCTGCATAGTTCGACCGAATCACGCGTGTAACGCTCGGATTCGTATGGTTGAGTGTAGGGGTACCTCGCCACTCATCATTGGCTCCGTTGCCGGGGACTAAGTTGTTTGTGCGCTAAGTAGAACAAAGGAAATCATCCACATCGTTGGGAAGCTTAAACGAACCCTTAGGGTTAATCAGAAGAAAATTTAAACAACGGTCAATAGCACACCGACAAATTAACAATGTCTTCTTCTTCTCATAAAAGCACTTCACCACACAGGGATCACATAAGAGACAGTCGGCGGTCTAACACACGTAACCCAGAACCGCCAGTTCCTCAACAGTATTGGGTGGTATATACTCATCACAATGAGTATATACCCGATTTTACTTTTATCCTTCATCAAGATGAACAATTGCGCTGGAGAGACCTGCAAGGTAACATAGTGTTACCCCTAGATCGAGCAATCCCTAACATGCTCCTTCATGCTCTTGCACAAATAGGCATGATGGAACTATACGTTGAATACATTGTAGAAGATTATGACACAAGGGATTACCATCTCATAGCAGCGCAACATCTAAGGGACTCGTGGCAGGAGAGTTATCACACATCGTTGAAGGGCAAAGGACCCCGCAACGCTTTGCCTGTCATAAGAGAAGTTAAGGGTGGTGAACCTATCTCAATAGGTTCTCCACAAAATGATGTTCCCCCTCCTAATGAGAGTGAGGAGGTGGTGTATCAGAACCTTCGCTCCATGATACACAACCCTAGTTCTGATGCCCACGAACACCAAGTGTTTAATGAGGGAACACAAACACATGACAAAAGCGGGAAATCTGATCGTCATCACGATTGGAAGGTAAGAAACATCGTCATGACGATGGTTTCCCTTCTTCTTCCCCTTCATCACATCACTCACCCTCTCCTTCCACATTAGGAGGCAGTCACAAAGAGCCCAACCGTAAGGATAAGGGTAAGCATAGTGAGAACCCTCGACGAGAGAGTCGAGAGAGAGGACGAGGGTACTCTAGGAAATCTAGGCATGGAAGAAGGGAAAGTAGGAAACCACATAGGCATCATAGACTTCATGAGAGAGATGATCATGACAAACCCCTATTAGCAACCCGGAGTATGTTAGACATTACGGAGGTTGTAAGAATACCTACAAGGCACCAAAAAGATACCGGATCAAGAGACTAGACATGAATAATATCCCACAATTTGAGGGGGGATACAACGCTGATCTGCAGAACCACTTACAGGGATTTCATGATGTCTGTGCCTTGTAGAATATTGAAAACAAGTGGTAGAAGTTAAAGTTGTTTCCTAGGATACTCATAAAGAAAGTGGAAAGTTGGTACTGGTACTTAGAATCAAAAACCATTCGGAGATGGAGTACGATGTTAGAATTGTTTAACGATAAATACCAAATGTACTCCAGAGTGTCCAACTTGGGTAAGCAGATCCAAGGATGGAAGCAAGGTAATCACGAACCCTTGGATGCTGCCATGGGCCGATATTATGCATTGCGACATCATTGCCTGGGCCATGGTTACGCACAACAGGATCAACTACGCCATATCGTAGATGGGCTAAGACGTGAAACCAGGAGAACCCTTAGAACATATGCCCAAGGGAGATTATCTGAACTTAAGTCCCATGAAGTTCATAGATTGTTGGAGCAAGTAGCTAAGGAAGAAGGAGAGCTACGGAAAAGAGAAAGCGTGGAAGAGTACAACCGCAATCCTTCCCTTCGAAAGAGGGGAGTGAGATTTTGCGAGGTAGAGGATGAGTCACCACTTGAAGAGTTGGTGAATAGAAAAACCTTGCCACTTTAGAAATTAACAA
>MNCI01012771.1:186512-203538 GCA_015680685.1 Gnetum montanum
TATTTTGGATCTCTCCCTTTCAATTTAGTCATGGGGGAGATGGCCACCTATGCTAATCATTTGAGGCCCTTAGTTTCTTTTAAGTTTTTGTTTTACACATTTTTGTTTTGCACTTTTTTTTTTACAAATTTCTTTAACTTTTCTTGTTTTTGTTTTATAACATTGTTCATACTTTTTCTTATATTTGTGTGTATGTGTGTGTCTTATCCATTTTGTTAAGTTCGTCACCTAATAAGTGCTATTAAATGATGGTATGAACTATTTTCTATTGGTTGCTAATGTTTGGCTTTTACCTTTAAGATTATGATGTTGATACTAAGGTATGGTTCTTTTGATATGAAAGGTAATGAGTCCACTTCATCCATACATCCACAAATTCCTATGGTCTCTCTTGGCTTGGAATTGTACAGTCCCTTTCTCAATAATAAGAACTATAATGAATCGATAACTGGGCATTTCTCAAACTAAGGAAGGACTCAAGGATTGAAAAGGATGTGGCTTCAAGGGAACTTGATGCATTTGTGTTAACCATTCTCTTGGGTGCTTGGATGTTTTCTTCTTGATTTTTCCTTCCCATTCCAACAATGCTCCATTTTCGGGAAGCTGAGCTCATAAAAATAAAAATAACAAAGTCTTTGCATGGTGTGGTTCTCATGTATAAACAAAAAAAAAATAGTGAGGATTCAAAGCACACCCCTTAGATGAAATAATCATTTGGGCTACAAGCACTGGTTATGGAACTAAAATAAACATGTTTCCTCTAACTAAGGCCCTTCTTGCTTCCTATTCTCTCCTCATTTGCTTCGTCGGAATGGTGGTGGCTCTTTGGGGGATGCATTCTTGTTACTTCAAGTGGATGGATTAGCCGAATGTATTAATGCAAAGTCACTGGATGTGGTTTGTTGAGGCTGGATTTGAAATGGGATCTACCAAGTCACATTAACCACGAAATACACAAGGGGCTGTACACCACCATGTTCTTGAGACTCCATTCCATTCTCTTTTTTCCATCATTCTTCCCCATCTATCACCTCATTGTCGATTGTATCAGTAGTCCATATCTTGGTGGATGCATTATTTTCTTTTTGGTAAATTCTTGTGGTTAAGACTTTAACTCTTATTCCAAATGAATGTGGGTTTGTCAGGGCATTAAGGGCATGAACCTGCTTTGGGGAGGACCCACTGGCATTCCTATTTGGTGCACCAGTTAAATTCTTTCCCTTAACATTTTTTGCAATCACCTCTATTTCATTCATTTCCATCTTGACATCCCTTTCATCGACATTACAGTTGTCTCTTTTTCTTCATCTTTGTTATTCCTTTTCTTTCTCCATTCTATCGCTACCGGAGGTTCGCTCTTAGTCATGGGGGCCTGACCCAATTTTTTTGATTTTCTCCTAACCCCTACACCTTTGGTAGTTGCCATTATTATATCTCCAAAATCCGTAATCAGCCATACCACAACTTAGCCAATGGACCTTTCACCGAAACAAGGTATCAACTGCATTGTGATTCATTTACCCTTGCTAATATAAGACTGTGTTGTATGTGCAGATGGCAATCATACAACAACGGATTGGACCTAGAGGGAACACTTGGAATGGATCGGTGCTGAAGTAGTTATGCAAGGAACAAGATGGATGGCGCGTTTACGGATAAACAACGAAAGGAGCAATCTTGGCATTGCCAGCAACAGACTTCTTCTCTCTTCTCTCTCTTAGCTACCAAATAAGGCCTGATGTCAAATGTATAAAGTGTTCACTCTTGTTGTCGTGAACACCAGTTTTGTCATGTTCTATAATGATGATCCGTTCACATGTCGTCCCATTCACCATTAGTTCCATTCAAGTCAACAATCCCATACCTTCCCAATATTTTGTAAGGAACTCGAGGATGAGTTTTTATTTAGTCAGGGGAATATGATGGGATGCGATATCGCATGTGCCGCGATATCGTGTACGCGATGTATCGTATGCAATATCACGTCTTCTCCTGCGATATTGCAGCGCACTGCCAAATCTATAAATAAGAGGCAGCTCTCCCTTATTTATCCATCTAGATCTAGACCTTAACCAAACTCTTGCAGTTTTTCCATTCCAGAGTTAGAGTAATTTCCATGTACCCGCAGTAGGAGTCCCAAAGTGAACGGATCTTTATTTGAGCAAATATTGTACCTGAGCACAAGTTTGTATACGAAAATAAAGACGAACTTTTGGATACACCTTGCAGTGCATGGACTAAGCTAATTAGGACTTTAATTATTGTTAATGTTTAAATGCTTTTTTACTTAATTAAATCTCTCTCAACCCTCAACACTCCTAGTTAAGTGCATTCAATACAACTGCTTCGAGCACGTGCGTTATGCTTGGTAATCCCATTAACGAATAGCGTTTGGTAATCCCAGAAGGTTGCATTGGTTCAGGGTGTGAACGGCAAGTGGGAACGGATACTGATGCTAGGCATTAGAACTTAGTTAGTTAAAGTTGGTTACTTAGTCTCTTCACCCTTTCTCTCATTAGCATAGGCAATAAAACATAAAAGACATAAAGATTACATACCTCAGACTTACTTAACCATAAACCGTGACAAATACAAGTAAGTGTGGGAAGACAATGAACGATTAACCTTAAGTGTTCCATAAGGTGTGTAGGCACTTAGTCTGCGGAGTTCGACCGGATCACCCGTGTAACGCTCGTATTCGTATGGTTGAGTGTAGGGGTACCTCGCCACTCATCAATAGCAGAGAATAGATAGATCACAACCATAAATTAACATCCTAGGTTTTCCCCCACTTCATCAACTTATAGAAAAATATCAAAATCAAACTTAAGAAGGTATAGGAAAAAATAAGTATAATTCAAGATTTATGCATTCAAAAGGGGAGGGTTCATAAACCAAATTCCAACTACAATCCAAGAATTCAACAATTTTAAAGCATTCACAATTATTGATGGGCCCAAGGATACTCTCACTTTTTGCCGGTGGTACCAATCCTCATATCAGGGATCCATAGCCCCTATTAGCAATTCTTTATCAAAAATGCCCCAAATCGTTATGGGTGTTTCTGAATCATTACAGAAACAACTCTCATTCAAGTCATTTAGGTGTGAGAGTGCAAATGATGGGTGGAGAGATCCAAAAAAAGGTAATAAATGATTTCAAGAAAATATCTAAGCTTACAACAACAATCTTGATATTTTCATACAAGCATTGTGAAGGTGGTTAGACAAGAAAGAAGAGAAAAGTTTGAGAAAATCAGCCCTTGCTAGCCATTATCAAACATAACAAAGATAGATAATTTTACCTCCTTGCTTAGATATCTTGCTTACTAGGAGGAATTATCTGAATATTGGATTGCTATGCCACACTTATTTTCTTTCTCTTTGCTATCTCTTGTAGCAATGATAGTATTCTCTCCCTCCTCAGCCACACTCCTTGTTGTATCCCTCTTTTTTTTATGTTCTACACAGCTACTTTTGCCTTGTGTGTGTCCTTTTTTTTTTCTTTCTTCCTCTTCCTATTTGTAAATGGAATAAGGGATAATGAATAGTTTCTTGTAATTGACTTGTTGGGGACTGTTCGTATTCTTTTCTTTCTTTTTAAAGTTATATATCTCTCTCTCTCTCCAGCAATGGATCATGAGTTCAATTCTCTTCATGCTCAGTATAATAAAATCAATAAAATATGTATATTCACAAGTTGCAGGTTCAATTCCTAAATCAACAATCTTTGATATTACAAAATTTAGATTTTACTAGATCTCAAGTTCAATTCCTCTTGATAATTACAAAACATTCAAGCATAATATCTATCTCTTTATCATTCAGAATTGTCATAAGATGTAAGGAAAGAGTTTTCAAATAGATTCAAGATACATAATCAAATAAGGCACCTTCTTTTTCAGGTCATCAGTGATGTGAATTTTCCCATCGTCTTACGAGCATTGAAAGGTCATCATGTGACTTTTCTACAGCCATGGAGAGGGTACTTATACTCTACTATTTTAAACTAAAAAGATCAATGCATCACATTTAGATAAAATAAAATATAAAGCTACAGTATTTGCACACAATATCCCTGATTCATGGGTCAGGTTCCTCCAACTTGATTCATAGGTCAAGTTCCTCAATATGAGCATTCTTTTGCATCTCAACATACCTATTTTAGCTCCTAAGGCACTCCTTAGAGTATTTTCCTTTGTTTTTTCTTTTGTTTCTCAGCATCTCTGTTGAAATAGAACAGAAAATATTTTGTTTTCCTATATATTATTTATTATTATTAGTTTAAAACATTCCTAGCATGTATTTTAAATCATATTTTTTTATGCATAAAATATTTAAACATTTAATCATAATACATATAAAAATATGGTCAACAAAACACACACACATTCACCATTTCCACCATAGTCCAAACAAAGCACACACACAACTTGACAACAAAACATGCACACAAACACACAAAAAAACTATTACAATCATTAACACAAAAATGCAAGGAAAAGTGGTTCATTACATCCTCCTTCCCTTAAGACATTTCCTCCTGGAAATGTTTAAATAGGTGAGGGTAGCTCTCTCTAACGACATCCTCCATTTCCTAAGAGGTTTCAGATCCATCCTCATTCTAATCTAGTTGAACTTGGCATAGTGTAGGGTGCCTGAGATTAAGCACCCTCTAGTCTAAAATCTAGATTGGTTGAACTTGGACGGTACAATTTGGGTTGACCTAAAGGTTTTCCCATCGCAAACAATGCTTAGAATCATAAACATATCTCCTTAACATAGAAACATGAAAAACATTGTGTAAAGATGATAAACCTAGAGGTAAAGCTATTCTATAAGCAACAAGACTAATTTTCTCTAAGACTTCAAAAGGACCAATAAATCTAGGTTTAAGTTTGTTCCTTTTAACACCTCTAATGACATTTTTAAAGGATTGAACTTTTAGGAATACTT
Source organism: Gnetum montanum (assembly GCA_015680685.1). Taxonomy (NCBI): domain Eukaryota; kingdom Viridiplantae; phylum Streptophyta; class Gnetopsida; order Gnetales; family Gnetaceae; genus Gnetum; species Gnetum montanum. The sequence continues at coordinate 191,468 of MNCI01012771.1, forward strand.
TATCTCCAACAGAAAATTCTAGGTCCCTTCTTCTATTATCTGTGTAACTCTTTTGTCTATCTTGTGCTTACTTTAGTCTCTCTTTAATTTGATTCACCTTTAGCTACAAATCCAAAATCATCTCAGGCCCAAAAATCAATTTTTCCTCAGGTTGATCCCAAGAGTTAGGAACTCTACATTTTCTACCATACAAGGCTTCATAAGGTGCCATTTCAATATTGCTTTGGTAGCTATTATTGTAGGCAAATGCTACCAAGGGCAATACCTTATCCCAAGTTTTATGATGATCCAATACACTGGTTCTTAAAAGATCTTCTACCACCTGATTTGTTCTTTCAACTTGACCATCAGTTTGTGGATGATAGGCTTTGCTGAAATTTAGTTTTGTTCCAAGAGCTTGCTGGATAGCTTGCCAAAAATGATATGTAAACTTTGGATCCCTATATGAAATGATTTTCTTAAGTAGGCTAAGTAATCTAACTATTTCTTGAATATAAATTTCTATAATCTTTTTAGCATCGTCATCTAATTTCACTTTGATGAAGTGTGATGACTTTGTCAGCCTATCAACTACAACCATTATGGAATCATATCCTCCAAGAACTTTAGGTAACCTAACAATAAAATGTATTCCAATCTCATCCCATTTCCATTCTAGAATATTGTGTGGTTGTAAAAGACCTGTTGTTTCTTGATGTTCAGCCTAAACTTCCTGACATGTTAAACACCTTGCCACAAACTTAGCAACATCTTTTTTCATTCCAGGCCACCAAAATTATTTTTTGATTCCATGTAGCATTTTTGTCATCCCTGGATGACTTGTATAAACTATTTCATGGTGTTCTTGCAGATATAAAATGAAATTACAAAAAGTAAGAAAAATATCTATAGGTTATTTTATGCAGGAATGCATTTGTTGAATCAGATCATTAACATTTGCATTAGAATCTTCATTACCTACTGCTAAGTATTATAGAAAAATATTACAACAACATCTTGGGATCCAATGCAAATAATAATTGAATTTTTCCTTAATAACATAATTAGGATAAATACCAAATCTTCCACAATCGTTTCATACAACTTTCGTTAGATCAGAACATTGAAGAAAGTTTAAAATAGAATCACTGAATAAATCCCTAAGAGGCCTAAGTTTACTACGGTAAGTGCCTACAATATAATCAGTGGCTGCCCAATGTTGACTGGCCCTAGTAAGTGAATGAATGAGTATTTAAGAAAAAAAGACAACTGCTAACACACTTACACGAATGATTGGCAATGTGGTTACACCCAAAAGATCACATTGCAATACATTCCAACTACTGATTAGCAACTACAAAGTGTTTTTCGACTATTTCAGCATAATTTAACTCATTTCTGCTTTGCATCTGTTCAAAAAGTGCAGAAGCAAACATATCTTCTTTAACACAACAAAAAAAAAAACATAAATAATTTGTTTTCATCTCAAAGCATTTGCTTTGTTAACATTACTCCTTTTAACCTTTGTTTTACTATATGTGTCTTTGTTTCTTTTTCAAGCTTAAATTATTTTGAATATATATTTTTTCTTTTCAATTAATTCATCTACATTCTACTAAAGATGAAAAAAGAACATACAAAGTTTTTTGAGAAATACAAGCAAACATTCATAGTAGAGAAAAATGAAAGTGAATTTTAAAAGGAGCAACCAAAAGATATTTTCAAAGAAATTGATTCAAATATGCAAGATCCATCATCATCTTAGATAGCCTACAATTTTTCATTCAAAAAAAAAAATGTTTGTTGAAAGTCAAGGCACCTCGTATAGCAAATTTGAGTGAAAATTACATTTCCAAGGTTAACGTTTCGATATTGTAAGTTTCATTTCTAGAGTTAATGTTTTGGTGCTGTAAGTTTAAAATCCTATAACGTCCCAGGAAGTTCATGTTTCTTGTAACCATAATTTTCCAAGTGATATGGTGTAGGTGCACTAATGTTGGAGTAATGCTCCCACTATTTCAGTGTTCTTTATGTAATCTAAAATTAACTAATGTTGGAGTAATGCTCCCACTATCATTTTTATGTAACTAAAATTAAAGCTATTTGCAAAGCTTACACATTATTTGATGGTCATGACTCACCTAATGTTGAGCTCTACCTACAACAAGCATACAAATATTGGTACAACAATAAGCAAAACCAAAATAAAGGAGAACGCTTACATATTATTTGATGTTCATGACACACTTAATACTAAGCTCGACCTAGAGCAAGCATACATATACCGACACAACAAGGAGAAAGATTAGATGAAACGAACATATATACAACAAAAATGGTGAAAATTTAAGCTACATCATCTAGAAAAGTAGGGTGTAGCTATGAAAAGAACAAGGCATTTGACAGGGGTGTTGATGTGTGGAGGTACAGGATCCATCCAATGGACAACAAGACTCTTAAAATATATGTCGAATATGCTCATCATAAAAAATGCATTTAAAACGACCCCAAGTATCACCATCCAGATCTCTTTGTTTCTCTTTCCCTTCACTCTAATTTCTTCCTCCAAGGCCATTCCTTCCCTCATGGGTAGAGTCGACATTGTATCGACAATCCATCGATTTCTCATCTTTGAACATCCTCAATTCGCCAGATTTGAAATCTCAGCTAGTGACATTCTATATGGTTTCTTTGAGGCTGGAGCACTTCCTAGAAGAATTTTAATCCTAAACTCTACCTTTTTTTTTTGGTGGCATTCCTGGTAACTCATCAGTAAACACATCTTTGAATTCATCTACAACTAGATAGTCTAGCAGTGTCTTCTCCTGTTGGTAATCATTATCACTGTTAGCTGCATACAGTCTGACCAAAATTGTTGCATACAGTCTGACCAAAATTTTTGCTTTTGCTGTTTTAATCTCTTGCACCATTTGTTTTGCAGAAATAATGTTTCTTTAGCAATCCCAAGTCTAATGGAAAATTTTTTAGTTTATTTCTCCATTGTTAATTTATATGCAGTTCCGTCCACAATCAATTTTTGCCTTGTTTTTCATCAACCAGTCCACACCCAAAACCACATCGTATGATGCCAATTCATAACAAGGAAGTCCATAACATAAAGCTGATTCATTATTTTTATCTCACAACTAGGCACAAAACACTCTAAGGCTTTATGGTCACTTGAAGCTAATTCCACTTTTCCCATATATGGTAAGAGATGAATTTTATTTCCTAATCTTTTAACTAAGAAATCTAATATAAATGAATTTGTTGATCTACTGTCAAAAAGAATGGTAACAGATTAAGAATGAATGATACCTATTGTTTCTTAGATTGATGCTTGATATTGCACTCATGTTGCAACATTTGTTGTAGCATATGAAAGATAGACCAACACCACATCAAGTAATGCACAAATTCAGACTTCATAAGAGGTTTCAAGGAATGTAAAAGAAAGCCAAACCTAGCGCTCTAATACCAAAATGTAACACCCATTCATAAGGAGCAAGAGCTAGCATCTGAAGCCCTCTCAAAAGAAGAAAGTTGAAAGAAGAAAATGCCTAGGTGGCTTTCTTTCTACAACCATCACACTAACTTTATCCTATAAATTAAAATGAAATCAACAATGCCTAGATCTAGCTCAAAAATAGGCTAGTCAATATTAATTTAAGAATTAAGAGATAATTTTAAAAAGAAATAGGCATAGTAAAATATCTTTGCAAGATTCATTAAATTAAAAAAATCAAACTTTTTATTATTTAACCTAAAAAGAAATATTTAATTGGGATCATTTGCACATTTGAAAACCAAAGAAATGACCACAAAAGTAGATAAATTAATAATCTCCTATTTGTTCAATCACATAATAATATTTTATAATTTCCAACCACACACAAAAACAAGATCTGAATTTAACCCTTGTAACCATTTTATCAGTAATCATTTAATCAAGAAATTCATATGCTCAATAGTAGAGAATAGATAGATCATAACCATAAATTAACATTCTAGGTTTTCCCCCGCTCCATCAACTTATAGAAAGATATTAAAATTAGACTTGAGAATGTATAAGGAAAAAAAAGAATAATTCAAGATTCAAATCCAAGATTTATGCATTCGAAAGGGAAGGGTTCATCAAACAAATTCCAACCAAAATCCAAGAATTCAACAATACCTCTTTATTATTCAATCTAAAAAGCAATATTTAATCGGGATCATTTGCACATTTGAAAACCAAAGAAATGACCACAAAAGTAGATAAATTAATAATATCATATTTTTTCAATCACATAATAATATTTTATAATTTCCAACCACACACAAAAACAAGATCTGAATTTAACCCTTGTAACCATTTTATCAGTAATCATTTAATCAAGAAATTCATATGCTCAATAGTAGAGAATAGATAGATCATAACCATAAATTAACATTCTAGGTTTTCCCCCGCTCCATCAACTTATAGAAAGATATTAAAATTAGACTTGAGAAGGTAAGGAAAAAAAAGTATAATTCAAGATTCAAATTCAAGATTTATGCATTCAAAAGGGGAGGGTTCATCAAACAAATTCCAACAAAAATCCAAAAATTCAACAATAACTTTTTATTATTCAACCTAAAAAGCAATATTTAATTGGGATCATTTGCACATTTGAACACCAAAGAAATGACCACAAAAGTAGATAAATTAATAATCAATAATTTATAATTTCCAACCACACACAAAAACAACATCTAATTTAACTCTTGTAACCATTTTATCAGTAATCATTTAATCAGGAAATTCATATGTTCAATAGCAAAGAATAGATAGATCATAACCATAAATTAACATCTTAGATTTTCCCCTACTCTATCAACTTATAGAAAGATATTAAAATCAGACTTGGGAAGGTATAGGAAAAAAAAAGTATAATTCAAGATTCAGATCCAAGATTTATGCATTCGAAAGGGGAGGGTTCATCAAACAAATTCCAACCAAAATCCAAGAATTAAACAATTTTAAAACATTCACAATTATCGATAGGCCCAAGGATACTCTTGCTTTCTGTCGGTGGTACCAATACTCATATCAGGAATCCATAGCCCCTGTTGGCAATCCTTTGCCAAAAATGCCCCAAATCATTATGGGTGTTTCTGAATCATTATAGAAACAACTCTCATCCAATTCATTTAGGTGTGAGAGTGCGGAGGATGCGCGGAGAGATCCAAAGAAGGATAATAAAGGATTTCAAAAAAAATCTAAGCTTATAACAACAATCTTGATATTTTCATACAAGTATTGTGAAGGTGGTTTGACAAGTAAGAAGAGAAAAGTTTGAGAAAATCAACCCTTGCTAGCCATTATCAAACATAACAAAGATGGATAATTTTACCTCCTTTCTTAGATATCTTGCTTACTAGGAGGAATTATCCAAATATTGGTTTGCTATGCCGCACTTGTTTTCTTTCTCTTTGCTATTTCTTGGAGCAGCGAGAGTCTTCTCTCCCTTCTCAGCCACACTCCTTATTGCTGTATCTCTCTTTTTTGTGTGTTTTGCATAGCTATTTTTGCCTTGTGTGTCCTCTTTTTTTCGTCTCTTCTCCCTATTTGTAGGTGGAATAAGGGATAATGAATGGTTTCTTGTAACTGACTTGTTGGGGACTGTTCGTATTCTTTTCTTATTACAACCTAATATCCAAAAACATACATTAATTATATAATAAAAAATAAATATCAACTTAACAAAGTGGTTGAATGACAATGTATGTCACAAGAAAATATCATATAAAACTTTTGTTGTAATATTATATTTTTGAATGGTAAGCATGCTTTGATATTTTTGAAAATAGTAAAATTGAAACAAAAATTTTATTACATTGGACCCTTTGTATGTATTGTACAATAGAAATATACATGCTATGAGTTTTAAAGGCATTGCTAAGAAAATTACTAAGTGTGCTTAACAAATCAACTAAATTTGCATGTAGAAATAAAATAGGTTCCGTTACATGAATTCTTTTTTGTTATATAATTTATTTTTCATTGTATATAACTATTTTTATTGTTTATAGATAACATGCACATTCCTATAGATAATCGATAAAGAACCATGAAAATAAGTTAAAATAATTGGAATGCAATTTCATGGTTGTTTTTAACTAATGTGGTGAAGTATAACTCCAAAACGCATAAATATTAGGTTGGGAACTATAACAATTAACGTTCATCATCACTAATGTCCACACAAAATCGAAAACATCAGAGATAACAATTGTCCTCTCTCAAACAGTAATTAACAAAAGCCGTCAAAATGTTAACAATTAGTAGTAGAATTGCTTATATGGTTGGGCCTCATTCTGATTCCTTTTCCCTGTATTATTATTATTATTATTATTATTCTATTTTACATTAGCTAGGAACTTGACGTCGTTCTTTCTTTCACGCACATCATCACTGCGCTAGGTGGAACGCGCTACCCAATATATTATGGTGTGCTCTTTAAGATAAAAGGTTGTGCTAATGACATGTGTCTTAATCCTTTGCTTGCATTTTGTCCTTCGTTATTAGGATAGATGATAAGTTTTAACAAGCATTAGAATACTACTTGGAATTGACCAAAAAATCTATGGTAGTCCCACATGTATACGAGTTTTTCATAACATTCGTTACAATACAAACTTTATTTTAATAAAGTTGGTGCACTTAACGCATGAAATGGTTCATGCTTTTAACACTTTTCCCCCTTGGTGTACTTTGGAATTTGGAGAACACTTTCAAGACACTAAATTTAAGAGGTTTAATTAGTTATCTTATTGTTTGATAAGAGGTTGCAAGCTTTATATAAGGATCATTATTTAAAGGTTCAATGCTCATTTTGTCAAGGTGGATCCTAGAGGGAACTGAATGAGCAAAAGCCTAACCTCTTTCAAGTGGCTATGTCCAAATTCGAACCTAGGTCTTACAACTTGAGAAACAAGTACCTTACATTGCAAGGTTCATATACACATGGTTAAATAGTTTTAAGTACATTGTCGAGTGTTGGAACCTTAAATAAGTGAAACATAACTACACCCCAAGATATATAGTTCAACTAGAACTTTATATAACTTAGCATTGCCCACCAAAATCAAACCCATGACCTGGAGTATCCAAATCAAGTGCCTTACCACTAGGCTAATAATACATTATAGTAAAATGATCAACTTAACAATGATGAGTGGTTAGCTCATTATTTTATTAGGCAATAGGTTACTTCTTCTAATATGTCCTATTGACTATGTGTCTTGGGGTGTATATATAGTCAGATCATTTTATTAAGTAGAGATGATGTTGTTAGAGATTAAAATTATGTGTCAATTTATAGCCCACCATCACAATCTTTCTACATCTTCATTGGATAAATATTCCAAAAAGGTGATGATGAAATCCATGATTGATGAGTGGCGAGGTACCCCTACACTCAACCATACGAATAAGAGCGTAACATGCGTGATCTGGTCGAACTCCGCAGACTAAGTGCCTACACACCTCATGGAACACTTAAGGTTAATTATTCCTTGTCTTCCCAGACTTACTTGTATTTGTCATGGTGTATAGTTAAGTAAGTCCGAGGTATATGATTTTTATAGCTTTTTTGTTTTATCTTCTATGCTAGTAAGGTGAAGGGTTGAAGAGATTAATTAACTAACTTTAACTAACTAACTAAGCCTTAATTAACCTAGCGTCAGCATCCGTTCCCACTTACCGTTCACACCCTGAACCAATGCAACCGTGGTTACCAAACGCTAGTCGTTGTTGGGATCATCACGCGTAACGCACGTGCTCGAAGCGGTCGTACTGAGGCACTTAACTAGGAGAGAAGGGTTGAGAAAGGTTTAATTCCTAATAAAGCATGTAAATGATAAACAATAAATAACATTAAATAAAATCCTAATTAGCCTATTCCATGCACTACAAGGTTTATCCAAGAAGTTTGTCTATATTGTCATACACAAACTTGTGTTCAGGTACAATGTCTGCTCGAATAAATATCCGTTCACTTTGGAGTTCCTACTGCGGGCACATGGAAAATATTCTATCTCTGGAGGGATCAATCTGCCAAAGCTTCACTATGGTCTAAGCCTAGGATGGAAAACAAGGTAGAGCCGCCTCTTATTTATAGATATGACGGTGCACTGCAATATTGCGTACGCGATATCACGTGGGATGCGATATCGCGTGGGATGCGATATCGTAGCGGACGCGATGTCACGGCCCATGTGATATCGCATCCCATCATACCCCCATGACTGAATGAAAACTCGTCCTTGAGTTCCTTACAAAATATTGGGAAGGTATGGGATTATTGACTCAAATGAAACTAATGGGATGACATGTGAACAGATCATCATTACAAGGCAACACAAAAATGGTGTTCATGATAGCAAGAATGAACACCTTATTACATTGACATTAGGCCTTATTTGGCAGCTGAGAAAGAGAGAGAGAGAAAGAAGTTTTGTTGCTGCCAACGCCAAGATTGCGCCTCTCATTGTCTATCCATAAGCACGCCATCGATCTTGCTCCTTGCATAGCTGCTTCAGCACCGCTCCATTCCAAGTGTGCCTTCTAGATCCAATCCGTTGTTGCATGGTTGCCATCTGCACACACAACACAGTTTTTATATTAGAAAGGGTAAATGAATTTCAATGCAGTTAATACCTTGCTGAGGTGAAAGGTCCATTGGCTAGGTTGTGGTATGGCTAATTGCAGATTTGGAGATATAATATTGCTGACTACAGAAGGTGTAGGGGTTAGGAGAAAATTGAAAAAATTGGGCCCCATACCCCCATGACTAATCACGAACCTTCGGTAGTGAGAGAATGGAAAAAGAAAAGGAATAAGAAAGATGGAGAAAAAGAGACAACTATGACATCGATGAAATGGATGTCAAGATGGAAATGAACAAAATAAAATAGATTACAAAAATGTTAGGGAAAATAAGTTAACTGGTGCACCAAATAGGAATGCTAGTGGGTCCTCCCCAAAGCAGGCTCATGCCCTTAATGCCCTGACAAACCCACATTCAAAGAGTTCGTAGGCTCTAGGAATGTCAATTGGAACAAGAGTTAAAGTCTTGACCACAAGAATTTACCAAAAAGAAAACAATGCATCAACCAAAATATACACTTATGATACAACCAACCATGAGGTGAACAATGGAGAGAAGGATGGAGAGAAGAGAATGGAATGGAATCCCAAGAACAAGGTGGTGTACAGCCCCTTGTGTGTTTCATGATTAATGTGACTTAGTAAATCCCATTCCAAGTCCGGCCTCAAACAAACCACTTCCAGTGACTTCGCATTAATACATTTGGCCAATCCATCCACTTGAAGCAACAAGAATGCCTTCTCCAAGAGCCACTACCATTCTGACGAAATGAAGGAGGAGAGAATGGGAAGCGAGAAGGGCCTTAGTTAGAGGGAACATTTTTATTTTGAGTTCCATAACTAGTGCTTGTAGCCCAAGGAATTATTTTGTCTAAGGGGTGCGCTTTGAATTCTCACTTTTCTCTTTTTCTCTTTCTCTCTCTTTTTTTTTGTGTTTTATGTGTTTATGCGTGAGAACCACACCATGCAAAGACTTTGTTATTTTTATTGGCTCAGCTTCCCGATGATTGAGTAAAGTCAGAATGGTAAGAAAAATCAAGAAGAAAACATCCAAGCACCCAAGAGAATGGCCAACACAAATGCATGAAGTTCCCTTGAAGTCACACCTTTTTCAATCCTTGAGTCCTTCCTTAGTTTGAGAAATGCCCAGTCACTAATTCGTTAATAGTTCTTATTATTGAATGGGACTGTACATTTCCAAGTTGAGAGAGACCATAGAAATTGTGGATGAATGGATGAAGTGAACTCATTACCTGCTATATCAAAAGAAACATACCTTAGTATCAACATCATAACTTAAAGGTAAAAACTAAACATTAGCAATCAATATGAAAATAGTTCATACCATCATGAAGAACACTTATTGGGTGACAAACTTACAAGGTGGGTGACACACACACACACACACACACACACACACACACACACAAAATGAAAAAGTATAACGATGTTGTAAAACAAAAAATAAGAAAAGTTAAAGAAATTTGTAAAACAAAAACGTGTAAAACAAAAAGGTGTAAAACAAAAACATGCAAAAAAAATTTAAAAAGAACTAAGGGCCTCAATTTATTAACACAGGTGGCCATCTCCCCCATGACTGAATGGAAAGGGAGAGATCCAAAATAAAGAGCGTGGTTGTTCGCTACGAGAGGTGTGAGTTGTACTAGCTGTTCTTAGTGCATGGAAAGGTTTGGTTTGTTGTACATTGACTAGTAATCATTTATCAGGGGCTTCGAGCTTGTATATTGTCATGGCTCCCGAGGGAAAGGTTGTATGGATAATGTAGGATCCTTCCCACAATGTTTGAAATTTTGTACGTTGGGGTACATGTGCGGGATTCCAATAACGGACCTTATCTCCGGGCTGGTATTTAAACTTTTGAATTTTTGAGTCATGATGTTGTTTGTTGTATGCCTTGTGTATCTCGCTTGATGACAGGGCAACCAATTGATTATTGTCTAGCACGTGTAGAGAAGCCAATCGTTGTTTTTGTGCTAGATCGAGATCAAGGTGGAGGTCACATGCCATGGATAGTATACGGAGTTCTGTTTGAATTGGAAGGTTTGGGAGTTTTCCGNTTAGTATACGGAGTTCTGTTTGAATTGGAAGGTTTGGGAGTTTTCCGTACACCAACTCATAGGGAGAGTAGCCTGTAGGGAGTTTCCAAGTGGAGCGGTACGCCCAAAGAGCGTTATTTAGTTTTGTGCTTGAATCTCGCCTAAATTTGCTAATTGTTCTCATTAGTATTCTCGTAATCTCCTGATTAGTGACCTCGACTTGGCCATTAGCTTGGGGGTGATAAGGTGTGATGAATTTATGTTCTACCCCTAAGAGTTGCATCAACTTGTGCAAGGTTGCACCCATAAAATATGTTCCATTGTCAGAGATGAGTGCATGTGACACACCAAAGCTATTTACGATTTGTTGTTGTACAAATCGTGCAGTTGTAGATGATGTGCAATCTATTACAACAGTGGCTTCAGTCCATTTGGTTAAATAGTCAACGGTAACAATAATATAAGCTTTCCCATTGGACATCGGTGTAATAGGCCCCATAAAATCAATTCCCCAAATATCAAAGAGTTCTAAGGGTTGAATCCATTGTATGAACCAACACATAGTGCCTAAATTTTTCCAGTGCAAACACTACAGCCATTAATTCTTTTTTGGTGGTGGTGTAGTTGAGTTGTGCACCATCAATACTCTTACTCGCATAGTGGATGTAATAAGGGCATTTTTGTTCATCTAACTATGTTAGTATGGCTCCTAAGGCATAATTAGATGCGTCGGTCATGATATGAAATGGTTTGGACCAGTCGGGGGCTTGTAGAATAGGGGTTTCCACAAGACTTTATTTTAGAGTTTGGAATGCTTGTTCACATTCCCTGGTCCATTCGAAGGATGCATCTTTTTTCGTTAATTCTACCAATGGTTTGGCAATCTTGGAGAAGTTCTCAATGAATCTCCTGTAGTAGCCAATGTGTCCAAGGAATGACCAAATATCTTTGATCGTTTCTGGTTGTCGAGTGATTCCTTGGATAACCTTTACTTTTTCTAGGTCCACCTCTATTCCTGATTGCAAGATCTTATGCCCCAGTACTACGCCCTCTTGAACCATCAAATGGCTTTTCTACTAGTTGAGCTTTAGATTGGTTTCAACACATCATTTTAGCACCTGCTCTAACCGGTCTAGGGCTTGATCAAAGCTTTTCCCATAAGTGGAGAATTCGTCCATAAAGACTTCCACTCCATTTCCTATTTGTTGTTGAAATATGCTTAGGACTAAACGTTGGAATGTGGTGGGGGCATTGCACAAGCCAAATGGCATTTGCTTATATGCGAACGTTCCCCAAGGACTGGTGAACGTTGTTTTGGCTTGATCTTATGGTGCTATTCGTATTTGATTATATCCACTATACCCATCTAGAAAACTATAATAGCGATGCCTCGCTATAGTGTC
>MNCI01012775.1:0-23203 GCA_015680685.1 Gnetum montanum
TCATATGCCTCAAGATTACTTAACCATATAATCGTGACATATAGGTAAGTTTGGGAAGACAATGATCAACCAACTTGCCCTTGTTTCACAAAGGCACATAGGCACTTAGTCCTTAGAATTCGACCAGATCGTGCGTGAAACGCTTGTATTTGTATGGTTGAGCATAGGGTTACCTCGTTGCTCATCAAGTTTCCTTTTAATCTCCCATATCAAAATTTTCTTTCTCCTATAATTATTTCTTAGAGTAAATAGAGTTTGCATACAAGAAATAAGGGTTTAACTAATATAAGTGTTCAACTATACTTGCTACAAAATTCAACTCTTAAATATTTATAGGATTCCCAAATATCAAGTCTTTCTTTTCTCAACAAAAAAATTGCAACTTCTATTTCTAGTACCATAAACTAGAATTTTAGTCTTATCAAAATTAACTTTCATACTAGAATGGTTTTACTAGTTATGGAGGATTCTAAGCAAATAATTTTATCTTATAGCTAATTTTGCAATTAAGGTCACCTCATCTGCAAAGAGAAGCATGCTCAAAAATTATCCATTCATTGACTTAATATGATTAGAGGTATTTTATATCCATTCCTCTAATTCATCTATAAATATGCTAAAAAGGGCAAGAGATAAAGGATAGCCTTATTTAACTCCCATTGAACTTTTGATAATTTTTCCTTCTCTAGTAAGATTATTTTGAATATGAATGCTAATTATCTCATAGATTCTTTTAATAGTAGAAAGGAGATTTTGTGGAATGTAAATGCTATCCAATCTCTTCCAAAGTTTATCTCAAGCAATAGAATCACATGCCTTGGAAAATTTAACAAAATAGATAAAAGTCATGGTTGGGCCTTTTTGCTTTCTCCATACAATAATGCAAAGTTATTAGACAGTCTACAATAGAATGATTCCTCTTGAAGCTTACTTGCAACTAAGCACAAAGACCTTGCATGTCTACCCATGGACTAATTTTATTCTCTAAAATAGTTCCCAACAGCTTAGTGAAAATTTAATTGATTACAATGAATCGGTAATTATTAAGATTTCTCCTATCTCTGTTTTTGAAAAGCAAGACTACCTAACTAGAAGATCAAGAGTGATCCAAACCATGTTGAAGCTCTTTATTAAGAAGGTTGTAAGCTACAGTCCACCCTAATTAAGAATCTCTACATATAATCCATTAACATTAGCACCTTTTCCAAATGATAACTTTTGAATTCTGGCAAAAATGTTATCAAAAGATAACTCGAGAATACTAGAGTTATCTTCCATAGTAGAGGGAGTTATGAAACATCATATATTAGGTAACTTCATCGATGCATCCCCATCAATGGAGCCTTATTGATGCATCACTATCCATGCATTTCAGATGTGTTAGTGCATATGCATCGATGAGGATATGTTGGTACATATACATTGACACTCTATTGCCTAAGATCTATAAATATGTGAGCACCTTCCACGTATTTGCTACCATTCGATTAGTATTGTAGCTAGACTCTTGCAGTTTTCTCTTGTAATCTTAGCTAATAGTCAGTGAGTACATGTAGCGTGGATTTGAGTCAATTGTATGACATCGTATTCAAGTGCCATTATACCTAGACACATTTTGTGAATGATAATAAGATCAAGATTGATTCATATTCATTGTAGCACTTTGACTTAGAATAGATCTACTTTTGATGCAATTTACTTTTTATGTGTTTAGTTAATATTTACATTTCTATGCATATTAATCAATTGGTGAAATGAGCGCAACCAATTTTGAGCATAAACACCTATTTGCTTGGTAATCCCAGTAGTGTCATTGCTTGGTTCACCTAGTAGCATAACACTTGATAATCCCAGTAGTGGGTATGTGAGTTCAAGACGTGTGCACCAAGCTGTGAACAAACACTCATCGCCCTTAAAATAGTTTAGGATTTTTCTTCTTATTATTAATTACATTAGATAATTAATTTTCATACTTTCATATAACTTAGCCTTAGTCACACAACATCAATAATCATATGCCTCACTTTGAACTAAATCATACATGATTAAGATCCCACTAGTCCAAGTGAGAAGATAGTGACCTATGATTAATGCTTAACAATCTGAAGACCATAATAGTTCCATCCACAAAATTTGATTAGATTGCATGTGGACACTTGTGATTCATATGGTTGAGCATAGGGGATATCCACTGCTCATCATTGGCATCATTGCCAGGGATGGTGCTCATGATCTAGATTAGTTATATTAGAAGTAATCATTGTATAAGAATTAATGACTTATCTTTTAAGAAAAATTAATATTTTAAGATACATATATTATCAAATAAAAAAAATCGTCTCCTTCATATAGGACTGATAATCCATCACATGATGAGAATATTAGTAGGAAAAATGATAGGATTTATATTAAATAGAATTGGAGTGAAACACTACAAGTAGGGGCCTCATATGCTCATTCTGACCCTTCCTATATTCAAGGACTATGTTCAACTATCGTGGATAACTTTAAAGGGAATGGAACCAATCCAACAAGAAGGAGGACCTAAAGGCCTAGGACCTCCTCCAAGCCTAAAAGAGATTGACTAAAAGATCATAGGGGGAGATATAGGAGCCATGGCAATTCTTCTAGTTTACCATCTTCCTCTTCCTCTTCATCTTTGATGTCTAGTTCTAATGAAGATGAATGTAGGTATGTAGATAGAGAAATACTAAGGTGTCAAGATGAAGATAGAAATAGAGATCAAAGATAAAATGAAAGACATCAAAGTGAGCATAGATGAGATTATCATAATAAGACAAATAGGAATAGAGATTATCATCATAACATGTGTGATGATGATGAACCCTTGTTGGCTACTAGAAGCATGATACAAATTAGGGAGGTAGTTCAAATATGTCATAGGCATCAAAGGGAAAGTTGCATCAAATGGATTAATATGAATAACATTATTAAATTTGAGGGAAGCTATAATTCTGATCTACAACATCATTTACAAGCCTTCCATGATGCATATGCTTTACAAGGTATCAAAAGTAAGTGGAAAAAGCTTAAGCTCTTTCCTATGATACCAATATAAGAAGCTAAAAAAAGGTATAGATTCTTGGAACAAAATTCAATCCACTAGTGGTCCATAATGCTTGAGCTCTTAATGAGAAATAAAAAACCTATTCAAGAGTGTGTAATCTATGAAAACCAATCCAAGGATGGAAGAAAGATAACCATGAATCCCTAGATGAAGCCTTGGGAGGATACTATTCCCTATTGCATAGATGGCTAGGCCATGGATTTTCTCAAAAAGAGCAGGTTCGTCACATCATAGATGGGCTTCATAAGAAAAAAAGGAAGACCCTTGGAATCTATGCTCAAGGAAGATTATTAGAGTTGAGAGTTCATCAGATACAAAGACTAATTAAACAGGTGGCAAAAGAAGAAGGAGAGTTGTATAAAAGAAAAAGTGTAGAGGAATATAACTAGGATCCACCTCTTTACAAGAAAGAGATCCATATTTATGATCAGGAAAAAGAGGTAGCTCTCAACGAGTTGATTTCACTAAAAACCTTGCTAATACAAAAGTCTATTACTGAGATTGAAGCAAGGGTAGATAAGATGTGGGAGTTGATAAATGAAAAATTTACAACCAACTTTAAAATCATAGAGAAGAAGGTAAAGTAGATAGGTTCAAGTGATCAAAACAATAGGAGGAAAAAGAATAAGGAAACAAGGAAGCATACTTATTGATAAAAGGGAAAATAGCTATAGTAGAAGAGGTTGCAAACGCATATATAGAGGAGGAGGATGAATGTAACATCTATCAATATAAACATCCAAAGGACTACTACCTAGTTATGTTGTATCTATAAGAGTCTAGGACTTTTTCTTTGAACCCTAATTTCATATAAAAGTAAATGCCTAGGAGATTGCCTTACTTGCAAGATAATTATAGGTAGTTGATGAGTAGCGAGGTACCCTTATGTCCAACCATATGAATCACAAGCATTCACACACAATTCGGTTGAATTTCATAGATCTTAAGTTCTTAAGTACACTGGTTCCAAGAAGTGAAATCTAATCATGAAAATCGTTGTCTTTTCAACTATACTTGTGGAGCTTAATTGTATTGTTAAGTGTAATTGAGGCACATGATTTTTATTATTTTATATTTTATTTATCTACGATTAACAACTATTTGAAACTTAATTATGAACCAATTTAATTAATCTAATTACTGATCAATAACTAACTATCCTAACATAGCATTCGATCCCACTTTTTGTGCACATCTTGAACTTGTATAACGCTACTGGGTTACCAAATATTAAGTGTTGCTGGGATTACCAAGAGTCATATGCATGCTCGAAGCGATCGTACTTATGTGCTTAATTAATTCTATTTAATTAAACTATATTACTTTAGCTTAATTACTTGGTAGTATTAAATGAAATTGCATAAATAAAATATTTAATGTAGCTAAGCTGCTGCAAGGTTTGATCAAAAAGTTTGTCTTTATCACTGCACGCATTGCCATGCTCAAGTACAATAGTGCTTGAATAATAATCCATACACTCAATGACTCATGCTATGAGCACTTTGGAAAATATTTTAAGTCTGGAGAAAAAAATTGCAAAAGCTCTACTATGCTATGACAAAAACAATATGGAAATTGTGTTCCCAAGCGCTATATTTCTAGGTCAGCACATATCCCGCGATATTGGATATCCAACATTGCATCTTAGGACCTGATATCGGATACTCAATATCGTAGCTTTGCCCTACAAAATATGATTCATCATACCCCCACAACTGAATGAAAACTTGTCCTCAAGTGAACAAGAGGAGGAACAAGTTCCTTACAAAATATTGGAAAGATATGGGATTATTTATTGACATGGAAATTGACTTAGACAGAACAGATAAACTCTAAGTGTCCAAGCATACAAATTTATAATCTTTTACAAAGTTGGGTGTTCATGACAATAGAATTGAACACCTTAGATAAAATTGACATCCAACTCCTTTGGCAACTAAAGAGTGAGGAAGAAGATCTAATGATCATGAATGATCCTTGTTGCATGGTGTTGCTACATCTTCCTTAGTGAAGACAATCCTACTACTAGTTCACGATTCCCACTATAGTCACAACAAAATCATGGATTAGTGTGCAATGTGTAACATATAGCTTTTAAGTACCTTGTCTCGTTAGTGGTTACACTTGGCTAGGTTGTGATTATGGTGGATCAATTCCTTTAATAGTGTTAGCGGGAGAACTAAAAAGTAGGGTGAAATGGATAAGTAGTCCATTATTAAATTTTGAAAAGTCCAATGCAATGAAATGCTTGAAGAGGATTGAAGAATTCACAATAATAAAAAGAGGATTTCA
Organism: Gnetum montanum; assembly: GCA_015680685.1. Classification (NCBI taxonomy): domain Eukaryota; kingdom Viridiplantae; phylum Streptophyta; class Gnetopsida; order Gnetales; family Gnetaceae; genus Gnetum; species Gnetum montanum. The sequence continues at coordinate 5,381 of MNCI01012775.1, forward strand.
CTAAAAAAACATTGTGAAGATATGCACAATTGGATGTCATTGATGGGACAAGTAAAAGGATTTGACTGTGAGGATGTTTAAGGATAAATAACTTAACTAACCCAACCAAAAGGTATGCAAGTGTATCCTCCCCAAAGTAGGCACATGCCCTTTATTGTCCTTACATAACTCCAAATCGATGAGTCTGTGGGCCTCATGGATGATTAATGGTTACAGAAAATTAAGTACAAAAAACCTAGAAGAAACTACCTAAGAATTTCAACATATCAAACCAAGACATTGAAGAAGAACATGAAGTTGGTAGTAAGGTGAGACATGGAAAGCATAGATGGATGAAAAAGAGAGTGGAATGGAGTTCTTGATTAAGGTCACATGAAGTCCCTTATGAATTTTATGGTTAAAATGATCTGATAAAATCCATCCTTAGTCTAGACCAAAACCAATCACATTTAGTGATGTTGCATCATCACTCTAAGACTAGTCCATCCTCCTACGACATAAGAGTGCTCCCACATAGCAACCACTATTCCTTATTAAAGAAGAAACGAGAAGTAGGAAGTGAGAAAGGGCCTTAGCTAAAGAGAACTTTTAGGCATGGGTAACATGGCTTTCTAGTTTCATAACCAGTGCTTGTAGCTCATTTATTTTGTCTAAGGAGTGTGCTTTGAATTCCCATAATTTTTTTTGATGATGGAAACCACACCATGCAAAGATTTATTCAACTTCCTATTATTGGTCAACACAGAATGGTAAGAAATCCATGAAAACACACATGCACCCAAGTAAGTAGAAAAACACAAGGAGTACCTAAAGTCACACTCTATTCAAACCTTTGAATCCTTTTCAAATGCAGAAACTACTAGGATCACAAGTTTGTTAAAGTTTTATAATGAAAAAGGGACCTCATACTTTGAGAACAAGGAAAACCATAAAGTTTGTAGATGGGTGGATGTTGTGGACTCACTACCTATTTCATGAAAAAGAAACCATGTCCTAGTTATCAATAACAAAATTCAAAGCTAGAACCAGATACTATCAATCAAATAACTAGATAGCACATGCCCACATCAATCAAACAACATTGTATCTAGTTGGCAATAAGGTGTGGAATATGATGATTACATGTTCCATAATAGAATTAGATAGATCTCATCCATTAATCTATTTTAAATAAGATGATATCCTATTCATGTAATTCTTATCCAATCCATGTTTAGGACATCCCATATTAAGAAGATCCTTAAATATGATGATATGGATCATCCCCATGATTTTTGAGATTCATACTTATCTCTCAAAATCTATTCTTGGGAGATCAAGGCCTATATAATTGTAGTAGCACATATTCATTCATAATAGAAGAAATAATAGAACAGAAGACATATAGAAGTTAGAAAGTTTAACAAAAGTGTGCTTGTTCTAACAAAGTTTTTTATTTCCTTTAAGCTTAGTTTGTAGATCCAGGGCCCTTTAGACTCTTCATTTGGTATCAAAGAAGGTTAGCTCAGATTCTTGACAACAGATCTCTCCAGGATGGTCCAAAATCATGGATCTATGTCTCTTTAAGTTTGTATCTTCAATGGAGAGAATTATGAATATTGGGCAATCAAGATGAAGACATTTTTGATCTCACAAGATATTTGGGATCTTATTGAAAATGAATTTCAAGATGTTGATCAAGCAACATTTTAAGCCTTGAAGGAAGATGAAAAGAATGAATTTAATGAGCTTTGTAAGAAAGATGCAAAAGCATTATTCATCATTCAATCTAGGTTAGATCTGACAATCTTTCCCAAAATTTTCATGCATCAAACTAGCAAAGTTGCATGGGATGCATTGGAGATTGCATACAAGGGATCATCAAAAGTTTGTGTTGTCAAGTTACAAGTTTTTAGAAAAGATTTTGAATCTTTGTGCATGCTAGATTCAGAGAATATTGATCAATACATTAGCCGATTTCAACAAGTTCAAAATGGACTTGAATCTTGTGGAGAAATGCTTGAGGAAAGGCATGGTGTTGAAAAGATCCTTCAAAGTGTAACCAGATGATATGATCCTGTCATTATGGCTATTGAAGAAGTAAGAGATCTTGATAAGATAGCCATGGTTGAGCTCATAGGAAGCTTAAGAACATACAAGCAAAGAATTGCTAATCATGAGGATTCAACAATAAATGCATTTCAAGCACAACTTCAGAGGATATCCAATCAAAATCAAAATCAACATCAAAGATCCTCAAGTGGATCCTCATTCAGAGGACGTGGACGCGGTTGTGGTAGATCTGGAGGTTATAGTCATGGAAGATCAAATTAATCAAAGGAAGGTAAGCATTGTGATTTCTGTGGTACCAACACCCACAATACTCTTGAATGTTGGTCAAGGAAGAAGTATGAAAAGAAGGGAAAAGTAAAATTTATAGAACATGAAGATCAACAAAAAGGTAAGAAATTATTTTATATTGAAAAGGATGAAGACCAATTCTTGATCTTTACAAAGGTACCAGATGCTAGCAACAACAATAACATTTGGTATGTTGATAGTGGGTGTAGCAATCATATGATAAGGAATAAGAAATTGTTCTCAAGCTTGGAAAAATATGATGGAAAGGTAACCATAGGTAATGAAAAGAATTTAATCATTGCTGTGATTGGATCACTTGCCTTCACAACAACTCAAGGTACCAATTATGTTATTTCCTAGATCTATTTTGTTCCAGATCTTTCAAAGAATTTATTAAGTGTGGGGAAATTATGTCGCAATGGGTATCATGTTGAATTTGAAAAATATGTTTGTAAAATTTCTAAGGCTAATGATGATAAAGGTATTTCCATTATCCCTATAAGTAAGAATCAAATGTACAAGTTACAAATGCAAAGGAATGTTCATTGTTTCACTGTCATTGAAGACATATCATGGTTATGGCATGCTCAGTTAGGACATGTCAACTTTGGCTCAATGGACTATATGCAAAAAGGAGAAATTGTAAGAGGTATGTCAAAATTTTCTTTTCTAGATAATCATGATTGTGGCATATGTCAACTAGGAAAAATTTCAAGGTTACCATTTACTAGAAAAGAACATAGATGTCAAGAAAAATTAGATCTAATTCATATGGATTTATGTGGTCCCATGCAAACATTGAGCCTAGGTAAAACTGATATATGTTAATCATAGTGGATGATTTTTCATGATTTTCTTGGGGGTATTTTATGAACTTAAAAGATCCAACATTGGGATTTTTTAAAGAATTCAAGGTGGAAGTAGAAAACCAAAGTGGCAATTCAATAAGAAAATTTGGATAGATCGTGGTGGTGAATTTTTATCAATTGAATTTGATGAATTTTGCAAGAAAATTGGGATTATTCATCAAACTGCCACATTGTTTACACCTCAACAAAATGGCATTGCTGAGAGAAAAAATAGAACAGTGGTTGAAATGGTAAGGTGTCTACTTCAAATGTCATGTTTAAAGGATAAATTTTGGGCAGAAGCTTGTGCAACATCAATTTATCTTTTAAATAGGATGCCATCAAAATTAATTCAAAATAAAACTCCATATGAACTATGGAATGGTTATCCATCCAATATCTCTCATTTGAAAATTTTTGGTTCACCATGCTACATTCAAATTCCAATACAAAAAAGAAAAAAGTTGGATAAATAGGGACAACCATGTATTTTTGTGGGATATTGTGCAGATTCTAAAGCATACAAATGTTATGATTATGAAAATAAGAAAGTTTTAGAATCACGTGATGTGGTTTTTCTGGAAAATGGTAGTGGTGTTAAAGCTATAGAACATGTAGGCATTACAAACATTACAACCAATATTAAACATTAAAGTGGACCAGATTTGCACCCATTTCAACATGATTGGTTCAGCAACTATAATCTGCCAACTTATCAACTATCACATGGGCAATCTCAACACTCTTCGAAAGCTTGAAAATAAATTTGCTAATTCTGGTTTGTTGTGGTAGGTGGAAAAACATAGGTCATTGAACGACAACAAAATCATTGAATGATAGGAAAATTGTATTTCTTGTGTCAAGCAAAAATGCAGGCTTCAAACCACCTTGGGAAAATGTCCTCATTTGTTGTGAATTATTTTCCTTTTTCTACTACACATTCTTTACAAATTGGTGGAACCACATTAGATGGCAAGCAACAAGGAATCATGCAACATTTTGAAGTGCCATCATCTGCTGCTACACCCAGAAAACCATACAACAACATAATCCAATAGAACCGATTCAACATGTCAAGGCCACACAACTACCACAGGACCCATGGTTCCATAAGCTCTTGTTCAACAATTAATCACCAACCCATTGATCCACTTTACCTAGTTCATTTGTCTTTGATGATTTGGAGGCATTCTTGTCATAGCATGAGGTGCTATCCTTAGAATTGTGGTTCTTCCACCTCCCCTTGAATTGATTGTCTGATAGAAATAGTTTCTTAATGGATACTAAAAGATTAAGCCTCCTACTCTGCATGTTCTACTTGTGCTTCTTGTGCTTCTATTTTGCCTCTTCCTTGGCCTCTTGTTCATTTGGGTGCTGGTTGTGAGGATCCTCTAGTTGCTCCTCTCTTTGGGATCATATATAATCATTAAGGATTTAGGAATTATTAGAATGTGTTCTCTAATTTTGATAATTCCTTTCCTTTTGCATATCTTTAGTTAGACTAAATTCTTCGCTTACTATGATTGCAAAGTTAGAAAAATTTTCAAAAAGAAACCCCATAAGTATTAATTTTCTTATAACCCCTCATAGTTGTCCATTTTATTCTTTTTTATGGCTCATAATGGTTAGTATCCTTCATTAAAATAATTATTTAAGACTTTCTAGTGGTAATGTGATTAATTTCTACTAAAAATTTTCTATTTCCCCTTCATACTTACCCTTAAATATCTTCTAGCCATTAGCCACTTCTAGAAAATTGGCTCAAATTTTCTACACTAGCATCCTCCCCCCACTCCTCCCCACCCCTCACAAATAACAAGAGCATTTCATGATCAAATAGATTCAAAAATCACAAAAATCAAAGCAATAGTATGCAAGTCATGGCCTAGGAAAGCTAGGAGATTAGAGCTCTGAGTGAAAAAGAAAAGCAACAAATAGTACCTTGGCTCAAATGTAAAAAAAATGATAAAAATTTGGCTAAGTGTCTGCTTATACATAGATTTTATGGGATCCAATATTGGAGGGGCTTCGATCCAATATAAAGGCAAAAAATTCACATTTTTTGATAATATTTTAGAATAAAAATGGGTCATTTGGTATGTTTAGAAGGTATAAAGCATGTTTAAAGGATCTTGGGCTAGGAATGATGCATATTTTTCAAGAATTTGGCATGGAAAGTTTGTGAAGAAGGAATCTCATGCTATAAAAGTTCATGAAGTTTGAATAAGATGGATGAGATGGGTAATGAGCTCATGTTATTGGAATAGATAGTTTGAGTGAGAAGCAAATTTTTATTGATATTTATTGTTCTTGGAAGGTTGAAGATGATGTGAAATCACTTGGCAGGTATAAGAGATAATAGCTATACAAGTGGGTCCTCTTCAAAAGTAGGCTTCAACCCTTAATGCCCTTGTATAACCACACCTAAAAGTGTTCTTAGGCACTCAAGGAGTTTAATGTACCACATACCTATTTAGCAAAACACACATGTTAGTACCACCAAATGGAAAAATTACACTATGTTACATAAAACCACAAGTTATGATTATTCACATAGTTAGATGATATGGACTTAGAAGGGATTACAAAAATCAAAACATGAGGTGTCTTACCATAGGCATAATGAATCATTGGATTTTATTAGTGGTTAAAGTAATCATTAGCCTTTCTTTTTAAGATTCAAATCAAGTCCAAACCACATTCCAATGACATCACATTGTTTAATCTCTTGGAATTACAGCTATAAGACTACCACTATTGCAAGGAGTATTGTCACTTGGCATATTGTCCAAGGAAGGAGTTTATTCACTAAACTTATTATTTTTTAAAATTCCTGAGAAGTCACCTACCTTCAAGCATGGGTAACATGTCTTTCTAGTGGGACCCGTAAAAATTGTACATGAGTTTTATTTTTACCTATGTCAACCTTACCAAAGGACTACCTTCACACATGGGCAACATGTCCTTCCAATGACATTGTAAGGGAAAATTTATTTTTCTCTTACTCCCATTTTTTGTTAGATCTACAAGAATATAATACATCCTAAGCAATAGGATAAAACCAATAGAAGTAATTCAAGAGAGTCCACAAATCCCCTTGATGCCACATCCTTTACATTCCTACTTGGTTCTTTCCTTTTTGGTCTAGGCATAATGATCACAAGTTTATTCTTAGTTTTATGATGGAAAGAATATCATTATAGCCATGTAAGAACCTCTTATTAATGGAATGGATGGATGAATGTTATGGTCTTACTATTCAAATAATCAGTCCCTTATGACATGATAACATAGAGAAATCTTCACCTTATTAGACTACATCTTACCTTATTCTTAATGTGTTTTATTAACAATCAAAATTATTTACATAGGTCATGTGAACAAAGTATGAAAAAGATAGTAAGAATTGGAAAAAGATGTAAAGAATGAAAAATGTTAAAGAATGAAAAATCATTAAAGAATTGAAAAATGTTAAAGAATATTGAAAATTTAAGACATGAAAAAGTATAAAATAATGACAAAATATTGAAGACAGTGAAAAATGAAAAAGTCAGTAAAGCACCTACGGTTCTAGATTGACAGCCCCATGACTATCACTAGGATCAGTTAAACAGAAGATAGAATAGGTAGAAGACTATTGGGTAGATTGGGTAGATTCCTTGGAATATTTGTAATAAGGTTTAACTTATTGGATATTAATGAGAATGAGCTTATGTGGACATGATGGATGGCAAATATGTAAAGCACCATATCGATAAGTGGCTTTGAACAATGTATGGTCCCTCCCAAAGTATCTAGAATTTAGCTATTTGGGGTAAATGATTAGGATTATAGTAGAGGGCCTTATCATCTAGTTGTATAGTTACATGCCTTATCTATGTATCATGCCTAACTTTGAAGTAATGCTTATGGAGTTCACTACTCATAACTTCTACCAACCTATTCTCATCTAGAAGGTTTAGATTCATAACACATTCTCATCAGGCTAAGCTCAAGTTAAGGTTAGGTTCATTGGTAGTAGCTAGAGTGTGAAGCTTTGCTTGTATTAGAAGCATTGGCAACTTGCCATAAACTAACCCATATGGTGATTACCCTATAGGAAATTTCTAGGATGTCCTATAGGCCCATAGAGCATCATTTAATTTAGTATTCCAGTCCTTTCTAAACCTTCTAACTATTCTAGTAAGTATTCTAGTAATTTCTGAGTTAGTAGCTGTGACTTGACCATTTTCTTGGGGATGATATGGTGTTGTTAGCTTATGGTTCATCCCAAGTTGTTACATGAGCATTTAAAATGTAACACTAATGAGATGAGTCCTATTTTTTGATATGAGCATTCATGGTACTCCAAATCTATTAACCACCTATTGTTGGAAAAATTTGCCAGTTGTCTTTGGTGTATAGTCTTTTACTGCTACTGCCTTTGTCCACTTTGTATAATAATCCAACATCACAATTATGTGTCTTTTTCCATTCAACATCAGTGTTATGGGCCCCTTAAAATCAATTCCCCATATGTCAAAAGGTTCAAGTGGCTATATCTAGTGTTGTTATCTTCATATTTGGCTATAACTCCTTCATCTCTTTAGCATTACTCATAAGATTGTGCAAAAGTGTATGCATCTCTAAACAATCTAGGCCAAAAGTAACTTACCATCAACTTGAGTGCTGGTCTACATCTTGCATAGTGGCCACCAAATGGGCCTACATGGACATCCTATAAGATTCTTTGTTGATCACATTCTAGCACACACCATCTCATGAGCCCATCTACATAAATCTTTTACAAATTTCCATTGATTTCCATATATTATTTTGCTTTATGAAGGAATTGCTCATGTTGACTTTACTCTTTTAGTAATAGATCCTCATCAAGAAATTATTTTGATAAAGGTTTTGCTTGATCTTTGGAATCCCATCTTAGCCTTGATAAATGATCGACTACCACATTTTCTATTTTCTTTTTATCAATCATTGTGATGTTGAATTCTTCTAAATTTATGAGCCATATTATCACTCTAGGACTAACCACTAGTTTTTTCATAAGAAATTGGATGGCACTATGATTAGTATGGACATATATTTGATATTCAAGCATGTAATGTTTGAACTTCTCAAGCACATACACCCTAGCCATTAGCTCCTTTTCTATTATGATGTAGTTTAATTGTGCTCCAATGATTCTCCTGCTAGCATAGTGTATATAGTAAGGTCGCTTCTAATCATCTAATTATGTTAGTACTGCACCAAGCTCATAATTGGAAGCATTGATCATGATGTAAAAAGGTCTTAACCAATCCAAAGCTTAAAGGATTGGTGTCTCTACTAATTTCTACTTTAGAGCTTCAAACACCTTTTCACATGACTCTGTCCACTCAAAGGATGCATCCTTCTTCATGAGTTCTACAAGTAGTTTTGCTATCATTGAAAAATTTTCTATGAATCTTATATAGTATCCCATGTGGCCTAAGAATGATCTCATATCTTTTACTATCTATGGCCTTTGAGTGATCTGTATGACTTAAATCTTTTCAAGATCTACCTCTATACCTTTTTGGAGATTTTATGTCCCAACACTATGCCTTCCTAGACCATGATATGGATTTTCTACCAATTGAGCATAAGGTTTTTTTCAACACATCTCTTAATTACCTACTCCAATCAGTCCATTTCTTGCTTAAAATTGAGCCCATACATTGAAAAATCATTCATAAAAACTTCTACATCATTTCTAATTTATTTCTGAAAAATGCTAAGCACAAGTCTCTAAAACATGATAGGCATATTGCAGAGACCAAATGGCATTTGCTTGTAGGCAAACGTTCCCCATGGACTAGTGAATGTTATTTTCTCTTGGTCTTTAGGTGCAATGTAGATATGATTGTATCCACTATATCTGTCCAAAAAATTATAGTACTCATGTCCTATAATGGTATGTAGGACCTGATTAACAAATGGCATAGCAAAGTGATCCTTGAATGTAGCAACATTCAACATCCAGAAGTCAATGTAGACTCACCATTTATCCCCCTTTTTTCGAACAATCACTAAGGAACTGATCCATTCACTATCTACAATAAGATAGATGAATCCTACCTTTAGCAATTTCTATAACTCTTACTTAACTACTTCTTTGAGTTTAGGATTGAGACTTCATTGGGGTTGGTGTCATGGCTTGACTAATGGATCAGTGTATATCTGGTGTTGAAAAATTCATGAATCACTTCCCATGATCTCATCATAAGACCACGCAAAGGTTGTAGGCCATCTATTAATCACTTCCAACAACTTCCTTTTCTATTCTTATTTCAAAGTGGTGTTGATTATTGTTAGCTTTTTATTATTTAAAAATGAATATTTCAATGTTGTCAGTTCCAATGGCTCTAGTTTCATAGTGTTTAGAATCTCCAAAGGTTCCTAGTCTATCTCTGCTTCTTGATTTGTTCATGGGTAGAAGTGCCTTTTCCTTAATTGTTCTAACTTATTAGTTTCTTCAACGAATGCACTAAACATTTGTTCCTCTAGTTTCATGTACTTGTAGGATTGTGTATTTTCATTTTTGATTAGTCACTGAGTGCCTTCTTGTTGTGTAGCTATCACATATCGACAATTTTCCACACATACTTCTTCTACACATTTATTGCATGCCTTAGTATCATCTCATCTGATAACCCATGTTCTCTGCATGTAATTGCATCCATTATCACTATATGCAATACATGAAACTCTTTATCTTTGTACGATGTTGGCTTTGTCTTCTTTGGAAATCTCCAAGGATGAGTCACAACTTCCACACTTAGCATCAACAATGCTAAGCCAAGCTCTTCCCATAATAATTGGAAATTCTCCCTTATTTTTTTCACATGAATGACTAGAAAATCCGTAGGGGAAGACCAACCACTGATGGTTATAATCATATCATCCACTTCTCCTAGTGGAACTATGATTGACTAGTCTAGAAGCTCTAACTGAATGTTACTCTTCTTTAGCAATGGTAGATTCTAGGCCTAGTACATGTCTTGTGAGATCAGGTTCACTCCTAACCCATACTCAAGTAGAGCTTTGCATGGTTTCTACCTTGCTATCTAGAGGTAAATTAAGGAACTTCATAAATTAGTTCATTTTTGTGGAAGGACTTCTGCCTTGATCTAATGCATTATTATCTAAGTAACCATGACAATTGTAACATTTGAATTTGATGAAGATAGAAGCTTGTTGTGTTGAAGAGGGTTGTTTGTGAATGGGGCAAAAGTAGATGTGTTCCCCATCCACTAATCCTTTCAAGGCTCATTTAGAAGAACATTCATTTCCTGGGTTATGATTTATATGGAATCATCTTCTTTTACATACTCACCATCCTTGTTGCACTCTTCTGCTAAGGTTGTGATGGTAGTTTCCCCTACATGATAGGAGGTGGCACTAGTGGTAAAGGATTCATGTGTTGGTTTGAGCTAGCTACTGATGGACGCATGTACAAGTTTGGATCCGTTCTTAGTGGCATTGGTCTATGATACTCAGTTGGGTAGTATTGTGGAGTTTGAATAGTAACATTACCAAGAGAGATTGGACATTGTACAAAATATCCATATGGACCTAACTACCTGTATGGATATTGTTGGTGAGGTGGTGGCATGGCCCATGAATAGGGTTGTTGCTACTATTGATAATACTACTCTTGTGGTTATGGTAAAGCTTCACTAAGATAGTACATAAGTTGAAAGTTCTACTTGTAGCTACCTTGAGGATAAGGTAACCTTCTAGGCATTTGTTTCTTAACAAATTTAGGATTTAGTACATATGCCCCCATTTCCTATAAATGTGTCATTACTAGACAATATCCCTTAATATGTTTGTACTAGCACATGGCACATCCTTCCTCATTGGTGGAGCTAGTGTCTGAGCACTCAGCCACTTTGCCCTTTTATCCAAAATCTTTCTTCTTTTTCTTGTCCTTGCCTTTTCCAAAGGATTATTTTGCTTTCTCCTCCACAATCTTTAAGTTTGTTGTACATCTCTAATTGACTAAGTCCCACATCTTAGCTACCTGTGTTGCTACATCAACAACAGATTTTTGGATTGATAGAGTTTTCTTTAAATTTGCCTAATCCAAGGTCTCTTCTTCCTATGTGTCACAAACTCATGCATTCCTTTTCCTAATAGATGGGTCTCTATTGTACTCTTCAGTTGATTCTCTCTTTCATGATGCACCTTCCTTCTCAGCCGCTTAATCAATTAATCATTGAATTTGATGGACAATCATTTTAGATAATCGACCTTGGGCATAAATCCCAAGGGTCTCTCTGGTCTTGTTTTGTAACACATCTACAATGTGCTTGAGATGTTCACATTGTGAGAATCCATGGCTTGGGCATCTGTGTAGTAGTAATTAGTACCTACCCATTGCTATATCAAGGGTTTCATGAGTTCCTTGCTTCCATCCTTGGATTTTTTTCCTTAAGTTAGACACTTGTGAGAAAGTTTGGTACTTGTAATTAAATATCTTGAGCATGGTACTCCATCCTCGAATCGATTTAGGTTTGAGTAATCTATACCAACTCTCAACCTCTTTCACAAGTGTTTGTCAGAACAACTTTAACTTCTGCCAATCACTTTCAATATTTTATAGGGCACGAGAATTGTGGAAAACTTGGAGGTGGTGTTGTGGATTATCATTATGAGCACCATCAAATCTTAACATGTTATTCATATCAAATTATTTGATACGGTTATTCCTCATGTAGCTGGTTGGGATATGTACAACTTCCTGGTTATTGATCATGCTACAAGATGCAATTAAGGGTTCATCATCATGATTGGGCTATCTGATCTATTGTAGTGATATCCCTTTCTATGCTCCTACCTTTCTTGATCCTCTCTTCGATCCCTATGTCTTCTTTATTCATATCCTTCATCTTCAACATTTGAATACCTCAATATTCATGGTAATTATGAGTCCATCTCTCCTCCCTATCATGGTCTTGGTGCCTTAACCTCCTCCTATCAGAGTCCACTAACAATTATGAGGATTAGGATGAGCTAGTATGAGAACAATGTTGTCTTATCCTCCTTTCATAACTCTAGTATTCTTCTTTGTAAGAGCTGGCAAAAACTCTTGGCCTTAAGTCCTGCTTATTCTTTGAGTCAGTAGCCCCTCTCTTAAGTGTCTCTCCTAGGGTGGAATGCAGCTAAACTTTGATAGGTTCCTCAAGTCTAATAATAGGTATTTTTAAAGGCTTTTCATGATTCCAGCGGAGTTTTTCTATGATGAATTTACCAGCATCAAGTTCTTCCATGACAACAAAAGTGTTGACCTTCTTCCCTTTGTTGTGTACATGTTTGATTTCCATAGTGGCATCTTCCCTCATCTATCCTTTGTGGGTTCCAAGGGTCTTATCATGTGATGAGTCACATGGTACACTTTCTAGATTTGGTCCACATTCATTCCCCTTAAAGTAGTTTGGAGCATGCTAGGTGTTACACATTTTGGAGGTAATCTATGTTGCCTTGCATGTCTCTCCACCTCATTTGTCTATACTGATGGAAGATGAAAGTAAAATCTAGATGATAAGAACCAATGTGAGAATATGTTATTCCTATTTGCATTGGCATCCCACATTCTTGTTCTTTGATAATGTGACAAGTTCCTTAAGTATAATAATAGGTATTTTTAAAGGCTTTTCATGATTCCATTGGAGCTGTTCTATGATGAATTTATTAGCATCAAGTTCTTCCATGATAACAAAAGTGTTGACCTTCTTCCCTTTGTTGTGTACATGTTTCATTTCCATAGTGGAATCTTCCCTCATCTATCCGTTGTGGGTTCAAAGGGTCTTATCATGTGATGATTCACATGGTACCCTTTCTAGATTTGGTCCAAATTCATTCCCCTTAAAGTAGTTTGGAGCATGCTAGGTGTTGCACATTCTGGAGGCAATCTATGTTGCCTTGCATGTCTCTCCACCTCATTTGCCTATCCTGATGGAAGATGAAAGTAAAATCTGGATGATAAGGACCAATGTGAACATATGTGATTCCTATTTGCATTGGCATCCCACATTCTTCTTCTTTGCTAATTATTTCATTACCCTTTCTTGTCTCTTTGGCAAGTGATGATGTATCCTTGTTTGAAGCCATGTTGTGGTGTAAGACATTTGTTTAAATGTGCTTCTTTTTAGAGTTATTAGAAAATTATGGATTTTAACTCTAGGTTCTTAATAATACAAACTTTATGAAATCAATTACTCAGCATACATTGACTAGTCCTTGGCAACAACACCAATGATAAGTGGTAGAGCATTCCAACACCCAACCATACAAGTCTGAAGTGTTTCACGCATAACCAGATCGTAATTCATGGATGAGGCAATGTGGTTATACTAGTGATTGGTTTAAGCCTGAGACCATTATCTTCCCATGTGGAGCTAGTGAAGTCTATGTGTATGGTTTAGCTCTCAATGAGGTACATGATATATTGATGTTGTTTGGCCATGTGGCTCCTAGTGAACATGATGAAATCAAAAAAGAGTTTCTAAGTTTAACTAAAATAGTAAACAAATCTAGTCTATCCTAAGGCAATGAGCATTTAGTCCTGACCTTCCATACACTCCTTGGGCCTCATGTAACTACTACTAGGATTACCAAGTACTTCATTACTGGGAGAATCAATTGATAACACTACTAGGTTACCAAGCAATTACAGTTATGTGCTCAAGATCAACCCTACTCATTTCACTTAACAATAGTAATGGTAAAATGTATGGAAAAGTAAACATTAACTAACAAAATAGTAAATATTATCCTAAGTAAAATAGTAAATTAGGAGAATGCTACAAAAGTATGAAATAGCTTGATCTTTATTGTCGATCACACTTGTGCCCAAGTACAAGATGCTTGAATAAAGACTTTGTACACTACATCACACTACACTGTAAGCATTCACACTTCTAAGTGCTAAAGACTAACTCACAAAAACAAATTGCAAGAGTTACACTACTATGAATGAAAACTTCTAGAGATTTGTAAGCCTAAGTGCTCTATTTATAGGCTAGCATGCATCCCATGATATCTCATAGACAATAACGTAGCAAGTGCTACGATATCGTATATTCGATATCATAGTTCACCAGATTTCGATTTATCAGTCATCATTGTTTAGTCCATCATTTGTTGTATTTAACTAAATCTAACTCCTTAAATAGGTGAATATATCTCACATTAAGTTATTTTATGACACATTCTCATTGAATTGTTTGGGGTTTATCCTATTTAATATCTCAATTTCTCTTCTTGATAGCATCCCTATATCACAAATTTCAAAATACTTATCAAATCTTCATCTCTAATACCAAGTTGTAACATCCCACTAATGACCCTTAAACTAGAAAGGCATTACTTATACAAATAAAATGCAACTTATTAGAACTAATGAATGTTAAGAAAATGCAAGGAAAATAGTGGGTAATCCATGAAACAAATACATAAGGGCACAAAAATTTTAAATAATTAAATAGAAATAAAAACATGCCAATAACCCTTGCATACGAAAATTAGCCTTTATAGTAAGCAATGATAATGTATTATTTTAAAAGAAGGCTTTTATTAAATTTGAAATATTTTTATAAACTTTAAAAAATTATAGGTTATCAAGGTATAAAATTTTTGAAATATTTCTTAAATTCTGGTAAATCCAGGATTAATTAACATAAAAATTTTGGATAAATACATTTTGTGTCAATATCCATAATATGCACAGTTATGCCAAATGTGTTATCATGTGTAGTATTTAATAGAAATGATTACTCATATTATTAGATAAGAACAATTTATATAGAGAATATTTGAATATGAAATTTATTTTGTATCCATTTTTTAGCTTACTACTGACTAAGACAAGTGTGGTTTCTACATTGTTACATTTATTTAGGTCATTAAAATACTCCAAAATCATCATTATATGTCATGTTTCAAGCTTTCACAACTTCCCAGAAGGTGTTCTAAGATATAATCTAGTATATGAGTAACTATTTTGGAGATTTCTAGAAGAATCGAACATTTGACTAACTATCACTCATGTAACACAATGAAAGAGCATCATGTCATCATGTCTTAGTCAAGTGTTCAACATACATCTTGAACTTATCTTATGGCCCCAAATTCATCTATGAACCTTCAACAACCAATCTATGTTAGTCCTAAGGTGGAAAACATTAATTTTGGGTAGTTTTGATGGGATTTTATGAAATGTGAGATAGCATATAAGATTTGGATTTTTTTAAAACTTTGTCTAGATGACACACCATGAGCATCATGTCACCATACCTTTTCCAAATTTTCAAGATGCATTATAAGTTTGAGATGGGAGACATTAGATAGAAAATTTTTAGAAGTGTCATCTAGGTAATGTAGACACATGATGCAAGTGTTACATTATCGCATCATATTATCATGCATTAGCAAAATTTTTAACATGCATCACAAGTTTCAGATTGAAGACGAGATAATTTTTAAAGTATTATTCAAGTAACATGAACATGAAACGTACATGTTACATCATCACATGAAATCACCATGTCTTAGCCAAATTTTCAACATGCATCATAAGTTTGAGATTAAAGACATGAAACAATTTTTCTAAGTGTCATCTATATGATGTGGATACATGACATGTGTGTCATATCATTGTATGACATCACCATGCATTAGTCAAATTTTCAATAGGCATCATAAGTTTGAGATGAAAGACATGAAATAGAAAATTTTTCTAAGTATCATCTAGGTGATGTAAGTATGTAACATAAGCATCACATCATTGTATCACATCATCTTACCTTAGTCATATCTATAGTACATGTACACACAAATAAGTGACATGAGTATTACATCACATGATACCATATCATCAATTTATACTTTAACTTCTAGTTTTCAAAAATGAATTCTAGTTAATTGCACTTTACTTTTGGATCAAATTTGAAAACCCTACACCTTCAAATGCTAGTTCAAAATGTTAATTTAGGGCTATATTTCATGATATTTAGAAGAGTTTTTCAAATTTTAAGAGATCTAAAGCATATGCATTAGTGTCATCTACATTGCCTACACACCCTTCAGCTACCTTCAACACACATGGACATATGATGCAAGTGTTGTATCATCTACCTCATCATGTCATGTTGCATCATCTGTATTACATCATGTCATCAACACCAAAGTTAAATTTTTTAGCATCAGCATCATCACTTCTAGGGTTCAAATTTTTCAGCTCTAACATCACTTACTAGATAGTTAGTTCAAACGACTTCATTTTGGCCCCAAATAAATTTTGGACCATGGTTGAAGCTTTCCTACACATACCTGCATTTCAAAAAGATTCAATTTCATAGCTAAAACACTTCATCTTCCTCATAAACTAAGCTTCTATTATCAATGTTATTTCTCTTATGTTTTTCTTTATCCTTTGTACTTTTGGCCTTCCATAAAAGGAAAACTTTACATTTCATTAATAAAGCATATTTATTATTAAAAGTGGAATACCAATATCCTTTTCCTCACATATTAATCTCTTACTTAGCATTTATTTTATGTGTTTTAAGTTTATTTTCATACATAGTTTTTATTTCATATTGCTCATAGTTTATTTCTTTATTTAGTTTTTATTTGTATCATTTAGACATAATCGATTAGACCACTTAGATTTATTATTTCTTATTATTCTACTCCTATTCCTAGTTTTTGGATGGTAGGCTAAATCCAGATTCGATTAGAAGTTTGTATCCCATTGTGTCATGATTGTTGACTCATCAAAGATGATATCGAATCAAAGATTGTTTGTGGCCATAAGGTTGATACTTTACACCAAGCTTGTGAAGGTGTTCTTATAAGGTTGAGAAAAATAATTTTGTAAGAACATCTTTGGTGGTAGAAAGGAAGCTAATAGATTTTTTAGTGTCATGAACCTATCACCTAGCAATCTATAGGTCCTTTCCAGTACTTAAAATATTTCATACTTATATCGCTTTTACTTACTTTAAATTTTTGCTTTACGATTGATCTTGTTTCTAAGTGTTTGGCAGATACTCATTAATACCATGTCTAGGCAAGGTTCCAACACCTCCCATAGTATCGAGATTTATAAACTAGTTAATACATGGAAGAAATAGAAACTCAAGTTACCCATGTCTCAACATGACTACAAGTTTCATGCACTAAGTGAAAGTTGATTATAGCACTCTCTGAGAGCAAGCTAAGAAGAATGATTGTCCATCAAACCACCAATTGACTTAGAGCCATTTTTATCAAATCTAAGCCATCCCATTAAGCTAAATCAATCTTTAAAAGCTACATTGATAGCATACCTATTCATCAAAAATGAAGTACAACCAATGAAAAGCGCTAAGGTTCAACAGAGATAAGCTATTGAGGATCACCTTATAAAAAATTCTAATATTAGTATTAGCAACAGAAATTACTAATTTCAAGACCAATATAATGAGAAAAGTGATAAAATCAACATCCATGATGGTAATGAGAGGGAATATTTTCTTGTTTCCTTAACTATAGACCTTTTCCACCAACATCAAAGTCTCATTTTGTAGCATGTGAATCTTATTGGTTCTAGCAATTCATTTTTCATGCC